>OZ007567.1:20212797-20410297 GCA_963931925.1 Onchidella celtica
GTGCCCAGAGCGAATCGCCTACTCTTATCTTGCAAAAAACAATGAACTGCCTCATGAAATTTGTCACGCGTAGATGGAAACAAAAAAAATATGGGGGGGGGGGGAGGGGGTGGAATCCGTGCACTGTATGATTATTACATAACATTTTTCTTATTATTATTAGAATTATTATGTATTCAAATTATCTCTCTGATGTCTCTCTCTGTGTGTGACCAAAAATAATGATAACAAGACAAAATGGGAAAGATTATTACAACTTTTGTACGGGTCAAGTGTGTTACAATGCAAGCATGCATGCTAAAATTTGGTTGATCAGAATTCAAACGTCCAATTTTTTCATAAGGCATCAAAATAATGAAATATTTAATAGCAAAGCTTCATTATATCCAGAAATAGCCCCATGTGTATATGTGTACACAGTTCTAACTGCCATTTGTAACTGATTTTGATATGAATCATGTACATCAGTAAGGCCCGTCTGTTTATTTATAATTTGTCTATCCATCCACCCAGTTTTCTTCACTTGGTCGTTGTTATCATCAAAAAGTATAACGTTCATCATAGTAGCCAATGTCAGTATTTTTTTTTTTGTATTCATGACTTTTTTTTTATTTTGGTTGTGTTTTTTTCATTGGCTGTATTGTTACCTTTTCTCGTGTCGCATGTTATTAAATTTGATGTATTTGCGATAATTTTTATCAACCAGTATTAGTTTGAACCGACAGTAAAATAATGGATTGTCATTTGTTCACTTAAGTTTGGTTTGCACGAATCTAAGCCAAGAGTCGTTTCCTGCAGTTATTATTCTTTACTCACCTTTAAATTTATCGTACAGTAGTTGAGATTTCTTCATTGTTTCTTTATGTTCATCAGATTCAGCAATAAATGTCAGGTTTAATTAGATTATCGTCATTATACCCCATTAAGTGTGTCTTTGACCTGAAACTGCAACGTGTCCCCAAAAATCTGGATCCGTGAGCAAAAATTAATGTATTTATGCTTCATAACAGTAAATGCTCAAAGTGACAGCTTTGGACTTTGAGATACCTGAAAACGAATCCAGTGCGATCTCTTATTGTCCAGCTTGAATCTCAAATAAAAAGAAAAATGCCAGTTTTCACATAAGGCAAAACACTTCTGGATCCAGACTTTTCTGACGCCTTGCAGGGAATATAAACCTGCAGTAAAATATTGAGTAGATGACTAGGACTTCTCATGGCCTGACGGGCAAACAGTTTCATACCTATTCACACAATAAGAAAACCGATAAAAGCTCATGGCCCCGATCCCTTTCTCCTTCATTAGCGCTGCCCTCTACATGGTTGGAGCGAGTTGAAAAACAAAATGATGAAAGAGGATACAAATCATGAGCTTAGTTCTTGTTTGTTCCAAACTGCACTTTTCTGCACACATTGTCGGCTTAGTATAATGATAAGGAATTAGAATAAAGAGAAACACCTTGGTAAGTGCCACAGTATATTTTAAACAAGTGCCTCTTCTACATGCTATAACACCTCTAGTTTTGCAGGAAATGGAGAGGGGTAGGATCGAGTAGTTCTTGGAAATTGGATTTTTCTCATATTTTCAAGTCCCTGGTCCTACTGGGGGGTAGGATCGAGTACCTAGTCTTCTCGGATAAGGATGAAAAAATTCGGAGGGCCCGTGTGCACGTTGCGCACGTTAAAGATACCTTGGCAGTTGGAAATCGTAAAGAGCAGGCCGAAAGGCCGCTGCCCGGGCAAAATTGAAATTAATAGATTAAAATTTATCCATATCATCTCCCCCCCCCCCCCCTCCCCGCCAGAACAAGAAATAATAAAACAAGTAAAGTGAGGTGTAAATGCCAAGGGCAGCGAACCTCCTAAAATAAAGACCTCAAATCAGGAAATGGAGATAGAACAAACAACAACTAAGGTCAGGAAATCTTGCCAAAAGGAGTCACCGTGCAAAAGTTTTAACTTATAGTACGATACATCAATGTCCGAGAGAGCTGGTCTACCTAACAGCCCTTCTCTCGAACATACGTTTCTATGGAATCATGGCATCATACCCAGCAGAGCGATGGCATTTCTTCATTCTTGGGCGTGTATTTACCAAGTGAAAACGGCTTAGTGCAATCAATTGTAACCGGGCTAAATGTGCCAGCTTCCTTCCTGTATGCGAAAGCGGAGATAATAAAGCGCTGTGCCGACCTTTCATGATGTTTGTTTTGCTTAATAATACAGATCATTATTTTTTGCTTTTGCAGTATTTTGTAGTTTGCGGCGGCCAGGATTCTATTCAAGTGGGTTTTTTTTTATTGTTGTTCTTTTCGCCTATTTGATGGCTCTTTGATTTTTGTTCTGTTTACTTGCATTGTCAAGTTGTCAAATACACTATATGAATGGCGGTTTTGCCAGGTTGAATCAGAAGGTGGATTTGTGTAAATTGTACTCTTTGGATAATACGGAAGCCTGTTCCCTGTGGTGACAGTTTTCTGGACTATTTCTGTTGTTTTGTTGTTGCTGTCATTGCAACAAGCCAACTCGAGCAAGCTTAATATTGCAAACTCTTTGCAACAAGTCCAACAGTATAGTCGAGACCTAAACCATATTATTAACAATGGCACCTGGATTCGATGCAAAGACTAACAGAACTAAATGTTGCAGCACAATTCCTTGCAGGATATACACAGCTGTGATAAAGTAGATTTTCGACCAGCAATATCTAAAGACAGGCGAAGAACCAAATTTCTGATCATACTTTTCGACTTTACTTGGCGAAAATGCGTCTTTTTTTTTGTGTGTGGTTTAAAAAAAGAAACAATCATAATTTAATAATATTAAAGACGTAATTTTGTCCAAAAATGGATGTGTCCACGTAATGTATCATCAAAAATTGAGTAACTGCTCCAATTTTCTTACTTCTTGGTCACATGAACACGACGTTTTAGCTGCTAACATGTTCCACCCTCTAGCTCCACCAGAGTATGATATATGAATTCTATTGCTTTCCCAAATGAAGTTGAGTCATTTTATGATGTTTATTTACTTGTTTTCCCCCGAGACGCTTCTCCTAATGACAGATTTGTTGCTGAGCTTTGAAAGTATATAAAGAGGAATATAGCGGTAAATGGCTGTATTTAGCCTTTCTGATCTCTGCTTGTGTATAAAAGAGGAAACCATCGATCAGTTCCTCCTACCCGTGCTCTAACCAGAGCAAAGAGTCGCTAATGACTGGGAGTTGCATGATTGTGTGTGTGAGCCTGTAGGCATGATTGTGTTCAGGTTTAGCTTGTAGGAGGATTGAGCAAGCAAGGCACCGAGTTAAAGCCGATAGACTTGCGCTGATCTGTAGATGGTTGTAAATGATTTGTTTATACCGTACGCTGTGACGCACTGAACTTACATGCACGGACTATGGGTTATAAACTTGCATACGATGATTGAAATGTGTTGTTGTTGGTGGTGGTGGTATTGTTGTTGTTGTCACTGCTGTTGGATCACTTGGCGAGTTTTTCTCCCTGGTAATAGTGGTGGTTGTAAATTTTATAATTGAAATTTTGGTTTTGTCCCAAACGTAATAGACGTCATTGATGTCTGACGAGCAAATTATTACTTTTTTTTCTTTGGTGGTACACAATGTAAATTTTGAAACAGTAAAGGTTTTTCCTTTTTTCAGCTTCGGTGGGGGGGGGGGGGGGGGGGAGGAGGGGGTGAATCCCCTTTCCTTCACTATATAACAACAAAATTTTTATTAAGCATCTCTTTGTTGATGCCTGGGATGCTGGGACAAAGAAACGGATCCAGCAGTAATCGTGACCATAAAAGGAAATGTACTGGTTTGTCCTCTTTTTTTTCTCTCTCTCTTTCTTTTTCTCGTCATTGTTTAATAAGAAGGAAATACCCGTGTACACTGCCAGCTGCAGAAGGGTGAGGCTAGAGAAAATAACATGTGCATGACATCCTAGTTTTGCAAATCAGCCCCAGAGTCGGTGCTCAGGGTAGTAAATCCAAGGAATGAACATTAACAGTATGCCTGAGCAGCCCTTGGTGACAGCGATACGGCACTTACCTAAACAAGTGTGGCAGCTTAAAGTTGACAGTCATGACAAAACGAGTCTTACAGTCAACAGCCTGGAGCTAATCTGTCGTAATCCAAGTCCACTGATTCACTCAAATCTAATTGAAAAGAAAGGTGGAACTTAATGTTCTATAATATAATATAATATAATATAATATAATATAATATAATATAATATAATATAATATAATATAATATAATATAATATAATATAATATAATATTATTTTGCTGACAAATGTGTTCAATCTGCTGTTTGCATTATCTTTTCCCCTAGCCCGGGGAGTGAAATCTCGAAAATTAGGATTATTTCTTCAAGAAAAATATTACTACATTTTTTAATCTACCAGGTCTCTAGATTAGCCACCTTAAACTAGCTTACATTATATTCTTTCTGTTAAATCACAGCTACTGTCCCATGAAAATTGCTTTGAGCTACGCTTCACGTAACTGTTTCCTCGCGTTTCCCTGCAGCCGTACTGATGACAAACCGCTTTTAAAGAATTCACTGCTGCAAAAATGGACAAGCAGGTTGACAAGATCTGTTTATTTGAATGGTTCCTCGTTTTTAAAAAAAAATAAAATAAAAGTCCAGACGATGATTGATCCACTGAGCAATTCTTTAACATGCACTACAAAACGGAATCAATACTTTTGCCCCAATTACTTTCGCTTTGCAACTTATCAAAAACGTGATGTTTGTTGAACCTCGATTTCTTCCTTTCAATTTAAATCTCGCAACGGAAGGTGGAAAAGATATAATATAAAATATACCCTCTAGAAAAAACTAGGTTAACGATACATCGAATTGCACGTTTTGTTTTAGGAGTAACAACAACAAAAAATCGTTTGAAATAAACAAAATCAAGTGTCATGAATCAGGAGGGTAACTATATCAATGTAGAACAGCCGGGTCTTCCCACCGATCCCCATATATATTTAGATTATTACAACGTAAAACCAGGTAAAATTGCCACAAAAATTCTGTTGTAATGAACCAAACACGCAATGGACTTCATGCCCGCATCCAGTCCTAATTTCAAAGGTCCTTAAATGTCCTCATATTAATAATGAGAACAGGTGTGTTAGAGAGTTCACACTACTACTAAACATAGCACTGCACATGGCCAGGAGCATAGATGGAATTTTGTCCGCCTGGAAGTGCGATTTCTCTCTCGGGGCTACGTAGTGAAGGTAGAAACGGGCAGTATATATTGTTGATTTAAAAAGTATAAATTACCATTCTGGACAGAGTCGTAAAATTTCTGGTGCAGAAATAGGAAGATGTGGATGTAAATGATACTACAGCATGACTGAAAAAGTGTGTTTGTTTGTTTATTTTTCTCGTAAAACTGAAGGTTTGGTGGGTAGTTACAGCGTATAGGCCCCTACAATGATGTTTTGTTATGGGGCAGTAGTACGTTGTTATGAGTTCGATCCGTAATATATTTATTCTCACAATATATTCCTATGTCGTTAGTGAACTTCGATGATTTCTGTGAAAGGAAATTGAGTCTCTGAGCTCGTTTCCTCTTGTTTGTCTTGTTGTCGGCGCTTCACTGTGCCTTCACTCATCGCATTGGCCCCTGTAGTGTCTGCCGTTTCTTGGCAGTTGCTATGTTTATTCACTTACCTAGTACGCTTTTCTTTATTCTGCTGCTCTTTTTCCCTAGCGATCTCCAGTACTATATTGTACTACAGTCGCAGTGCGAGAGAGGTATCGTTGTTTCTGCTGGTTAAAAAACTTTCTACCTTACCGGTAGGGCTTTACATATTGAAAAAAAAAGGCAGTGTTTTGATTTCTTTTTTTTTTCAGTTGAAAGGGAGCGAGATTTAAGCCATTGTATAATTTCTCGAAATATCTAATACTATATAGTAGAGGTAGCCAAACCGCGGCTCACGAGCCACATGCGGCTCTTCGACCTTCAGTATGCGGCTTGTCGAAATAATATTGCCTGAATTTGGCATATATGTGTACTCTGTGATTATTGAAACTAATACAAATTAACAATTTAAAAAACTGCATTCATGAATAAATATTGTTGCACACATGTATTTCTTAATATTTATATACTTTTTTTTGTAACAAAATGTGTATGTAACATTACAAACGTGTATGTAAATTTTATTCATATCATGTGGCTCTCGAACATCTGGAGTTCATCGTGTGTAGCTCTTACATTGTAAATAAGTTTGGCCACCCCTGCTATATACAGAATATCTTAAAACGTTCATGTCTCATACCCACTGCAGTCAATTGGGAGGACGTGTGTTTCGGAAACAGGTGATGCCAATAGTGGGAAAGCCCCAATATCTACAATATTATTATTATTCTGTTGTCCATTCACATAATTATGAACTAATGGACGCGAAAAGAAGTGGGCTGGTATTAAACATTTCACTGTTGGTAAAAATAAAGGCGGGAGTTCACAACGAGAAATTTGTAAAATTCGTCAGACTGGATCTGAAAATAAATCAATAAATACATTGAATTAATAAATAGGTAAATAAATATTTTGAATAAATAAATAAACTCAGTGACTTATGAGCGTGACATATTGTTAACATCTGAAAAAAAAAAGGTTAAAATTTAATGATTTACACCTTTCTAATGGTCTGTCGTGCTAAATAAAAATTGAAGATTTGCGAGTTGTCCTTTTAACACAACAAACGCACACCAGTACGTACACACAAATGTGAGCAACGTACACACACACACATACACGCGCGCACACCTATACACACACACACGCACACACAAGCCAGAGATTCCCCGAGATATTTTCTGGCAATGCATGTATTCATTCCTGACAAAATTAGGGCCAATTGACTTTTGCCTTTTGACGGCAATGTTATTTCCCTGTGCTTTTTTCTCGTTGGCTATCGTGATTCAGATTCACGCGCATTGCCAATTTGGTTCTTTTGCCGCGCCTGGAGGGCGTAAAAAAAAAAATCCAATCGAAACTTCATTCCTGCAACAGGATTACTATTATCTTAGATATGCCGATATAAATAGACATATATTTTATTTATAATATAGATATGTAAATGTCATGACATGAAAAAAGAATCAGTTCTGTTATATCAGAAGGTCGAAATCTGGGCAGAGAAGCTTTGAAGAAAAACGTTACAAAATAACGATCTAAAGAAACAAACTTCACTCCGAGCAAACTTTCCAAATTTGAGATGAGAAGTTATAAAACTGGAAAGGTGTGTGAGCGTGTGTGTGTGTGTGTGTGAGAGAGAGAGAGAGAGAGAGAGTGTGGGTGTGTGTGTGTGTGTGTGTGGGTGTGCAGAGGTAGAAATTCAGATCACCAAAATTATAAACACTATCAAAAATATAACTTTTATTGGGTCACTTTTCCTAACACTGTAGTGACTCAAATATTCGAAAAATGTAGTTTTCATATATAGTATATTTTACTACATTCAAAGCCGCATCGAATGATCTTGGTTATAGAATGCTAAGCCGAAAAAAACACTCAAATAGCAACCTTTCAAAAATTCGTAGTAACTAGACCAGTTGTATTAAAATAAAAGTTTTTTGCTTCTTCTGTCAAGTAGCCAAGCAAGGAAATAGCAAACAACAGCGGAAAATGTTTCCTGCTGGATTTGGTGCAATGAACACTGAATTCACATAGCCTAAAATTATACCATACCACCAGCGGCAGCATTGGCAGAATGGATAAGACACCTGCACCAGAAATCAGCGGGTATCGGTTCAAACCCAAAGAAGAGCCTGGAGACGGAAAAAAAAAAAAAGGTGGATGACGAACATGCGAGTCATGAACTCGGGGGTTCTAGAAGCTGTCAGAAGTTAAAGGCCGAAACATCTAATGAAAAGATCCGCTCTTCCTCTGAAGCTCGCCATCTGCCTCGATCTATCTGAGGAGTTTCTTACCTCTTAGGGGACAGTGAAGATGTAAAATCTTCACAAAGTGAAAATCGTGCATTCCAGTTCAGACTACCCGTAAGGTTTTCGTAAGTTACTCGTTATTCGTGATCCTGGCCCCTGCTGCAAAATTGATTCGTCACACCTGTGTATTCCCCATCAGTGGCATATTATGCTATATAATTAACTGCGATTTACGTATGCTACAATATTAATCAGTTGCAGTCGAAGGTGCAGTGAGGAGGAAAGTATTGATGGAGATGCTTTTTGCACCATGCATAAGTGGAGATTGATATTTCCACATAAGGGCGTAGTAAGCCAGCCTATCCTGCTATTTCTTTTATCTATCTATCTATCTATCTATCTATCTATCTATCTATCTATCTATCTATCTATCTATCTATCTATCTATCTATCTATCTGTCTGTCTGTCTGTCTGTCTGTCTGTTGTCTGTCTGTCTTCTGTCTGTGTCTGTCTGTCTGTCTGTCTGTCTGTCTGTCTGTCTGTCTATCTATCTATCTATCTATCTCTTTAATTTGCTATATAATAACAATTTATAGTGAATAAAGTAAAAAGGATTAACACTAAGTCTTATCCTCTTCAGGTCCAGGAATGGATCACCCTTCCTCAGTGTCCAGGTCCACTTATAGCTATAAAAGCTATAATCATGTTGCTCCACCGCACTTCCACCTGAGACACAAATTATAATTCTCATTTTGAAAAAAAAATCCCCCACTCTCGTTAACTACCATAATAATCTTTTTGTAATCTTCTAGGATATCTGTAATATAGCCTGCCATTCAAAAAGCTCCCCCCCCCCCCCAATTGTGAAGAACCTAACTCATTAATAAAGAAGAAAAAATTAAATTTTGCTATAGGACAAGAAAAAAATGCTTTGCTTGATGATTATGTATTCCTTATCTTAAATACATTATAAACTTTTGAAAAGGATTTATGACCCCCCCCCCCCCACCCCCGTTAATCAATAGAAGATACGAAATTCCTTCAAGGCGTACACAGAATAAAGGTTATCATCGGCAGCTGTGGGAGTACTCTTATGTGATCTCACGATAGGGCAGCAATAGCCTATATTAATTATTCAGTTTGGGGGAATGTTTTTGTGATTTATCTCCATAGACCCTGTTCTTTCTTTGAAACTGGACAATCCAATAGATCTGGATATGCACTAGAATCTTCATCGATAAATCCTTCGTTGTAGAAGACAGTGCTGTCCCATTGCCCTGTTTTTGCGTTGAAGTAAAGAGGTGCCGGGAGTTGTAGGAAGCCCCTTAAACAACGGCGCGCATCGGACAATATGGGTTAATTAAAGCTTAACATCCCAGTTGGGCACCTAGCAAGTCTGAGCTACAGCTTGCGTCGACACCGGGGGCTTCCTAATGTCCTTATAGTCGGAAACCTGTCACCTACTGTTTGATTACATAACACAGGCATCGATCACCTTATCCCTGTGCTTCACCTCACTTACCACTGTCGGGACCCTTCTGCCTGACATCGATTTCTTTCACCCACCTCTAACCTCACACCCGAATCTCTTTTGTTATTTTATTGCTCTTTTTTATTTTGTCTTTTGTAGGCCAGAAATATCCTTTACGTCATTTTCTTCCCATTTTGGCAATACCGTTCACCGGCTGAGCGTGGGTTTGAAAAAATTTGAAATGTGACCCAAAACAGAACAAAAATTGTATTCTGTCTACTTTGACAACAAATAACAGAACAATAAATTCGTTAAAGACAAATAACATTGTAACTTAAAGTAATATTATGCAAGCTTTAGGTCAGTGAGATCTTCGTCAGACTAGATATTTCTAATTATTTTTAAAACTTTCTACAAAAAAAAAAAAAAAGAAAGAAACTCGAAAAACTTCAAATAAAATTTAACAGAATTCGAGAAAATGAATTGGGGAGACCATTTGGCTCAACATTCAGGTGTGGACCAGTGCCAACTATAACCTAACAGCACTTCTGACAGTGACTGTGTTTTTGAGTTTGTCTATTGGGTTGGGTATTTTTAAACATGGGAAGGTGAAGTGTCATTCATAATTTGAATCCAAATGAATATGATGTACATGATTTACATTGACCTACTTTTAAAAAATGTCTTCTTTCTGATTTTTTTAAATACCTTAGCAGTTGTAATGAGAAGACTATGATATGAAATTTTGAAATAGAAAAGGTCAGGACAACAATATACTCTGGTAAAAAGATACGAAACCTAAGAATTTTGAGTTCCTTCTTCATTGGTACCATCGAGTCGAAACTTACACATGAGTCCTGCAGAATGTCTGTGCGACGGGACCATTTCTTGAGAGAGAAAATTAATAATAATAATGAAGTTTTTATTTTCGTGTTTTTCATTTTTCACGAATTCTGTGGACGCCTCGGAGCATCAAATCTCTACACTGGAGCAGCCTTTACAAGGAAGGCTGCCGTACAATCTAGCTATAATCCATAATTTTAATCATCTGTTTTTTCCATGCTGAAATAGACCACAACTGCCTTTCTTTTTGTGTAATCCCGGAGCCCCAACGGATTTTTATTCCTTTCAAAATTTTAATCATCTCCACAAAAATGCAGCAGGGCTGTTTTTAATGCTCCCATACGAAAATATCTCGATTTAATCAACATGTTTATCTTAGAATGCGGAGAAAAGGCTGGGATGATAAAAGCAATAGGGAACGGCTAGAAAAGCAAATGATGGAAAGAAAATCTCTGAAGAACTGGCAGTGATGTGGCTTGTTTTATTATGACGCGAAGAAGACAGAGTTTTCTTCCAGTTTCGGGGTTTAGTTCTTTATTTAAAAAAACAAAACAGCGACAACATTGCGATGGTCACTGAGACTGAAGCTGTTCCACATAAAGTAAATAATAAACATATAAAAGTTAAGATAATGAATAATACTATATTATATTAAGATGCTTACTCATTGTGTTGAATATTCTTAAAATTGAATATTGTACATGTTTTTGTTTTAATACAAAACTACCCGTTGTCAAAATGAGGGACACTTAAGTATGTAAGTTCAGTGACTTCGTCTTTTACGTCATGAATTTTCTTTTATAATTTTCATTGAAAACTTGTTTAGTTTTGAGTCAGTCAGGTAATGTAAGCGATCGAATGTCAGTGTTAAATCCTATGAAAAGGTAACGTTTAATCACTGAGAAAAGTTAACCATATTGGGCAGTGTTTGTCGGCTGACAAATCACATTTTTATGAATGTGGGTGTTGTGACATTATTCAATTTCCGTCTTTTTCTAGCAAGGAAAAAAACTTAATTGTCTCTTGCATCACAAAGATGACAGTTTTTGACAATAACATGTTTACCCAGAAGAAATATACAGTATGTACATGCGTCGTAATAATACGATACTTCAGAATTACGAAATTACGAAGTCTCGTGGCTTTTACAAGTCAACAGCGGGGCGCAAGTGAGAAAAGAAGGAATTTTGCGCAAATTAATAAGTGATCTTAAAGTTGCATTATAAATATTGCCTACAATACAACTGTGCCATCGCTTTGACCGTCATAATAATAGGCCAATGTGCGTTTGCACAAAGCATCTTCATTTATGCATTAGAAATAAAATAACAATAATATCTCATTGGCTTTAAAGAATGGATTCCCCCGTGAGTTTGACTCTTACATGTTGTATTCAGGTACTTGCACTGCGTTGGGGGATTATTTTGCCTCCAGCAGAGAGAGACATTTTTTACAAAGTGGTTCAACAAAGCATACTGGAACATTGGAATGACAGTCACGAGAAAAGTGTAATTAAGAGCTGTTTCCACCTTTTCTTAACAGTAATGAACAGCATCTTTTTGCTGTTAAGTGGGAATAGGTTTAAAAACTTAATCCGGTCAAAGTGACATCGAAGTGAACGCCCATGCAGTGTTGGAGATATGGTAAGAGAAGCAGTATTGTTGTATCTCTCTGAGCAAAGGTTAAACGTTTCAGCATTGTGGAATTGGAAAGCATTTCTCATTGATTTTGTATCTATTTACAGTGCAATGGGAATCATGATCGTGTCTTTCGAGACTACTTTGAGCAGATTATAAATAAATAATTGAGTAACGAAAAAGCACCAGTATTGACCTTTGCAGAGAGTAGACGCCGGGGTGTTAAAAATGACGTGCTAGTTTTGAGTTCATATTGACACAATCATTTTCCTTCACTGAAGCTAGTTTTATGGTATGGTAGAGCAGTCATTTATTGGTGCAGAAAGTTGGCAGTAGTTACTGGTGGTGTTATTTATGTGATGTGAATGTAAATTGTAGTATTTTTTATACTACTATTATACACGAGTAAATTTGTATCCACATACGGACGCGGTGAAGTTTGTGACAGAGTCGGTGACTCTCTCCCTATCGATAGACCATTTGTTTGGAATAATTTGCCATGATCACACACAATGTGTAATGCCAAAAATGTGTACTTAAAGATAACAAGAAAAAAAGAATAAAAATGGAATTTTATGCTAAGTCCAACGAAGTACGTAGTCCGTTAACTGTCCACTAAAGTTTGTAATAATGAAGTAATAATAATAATAATAACATAAAGTGTGGATTCCCACACTAAATCAGGGCCTACTACCATCGTCTGAACAGCCGCGAGTATAGTTAATGCCTGGTTTTATCTTTTAAATGATCGTGTCGACCCGACAGTTCGGAGTAAAATTGACACAGACAGGAAACTAAGTAAGCTGAAATGATCACCACAATTTAATTAGGATCTTCATAAACTAACATTCATTGTGGAAGAGTGATTATGGGTTCTTCCATTTGTCTTTAGAAATATCCAATGAAATGTGCAGATCATTTAAACAAGTAAAAAAACCATTCTTTTGACACCAGATCGTTATATCCTGGTATACTGGAAACGGGAGAGGGTGGGAGCAGGGCGGATAGATGGATAGCTTGGGGAGAAACAGCAACGACAAAGTACTGCTTTATCTTGATATTACCTCAGCATTAAATATGGCGTAGGCACATGCAGATATTAATAACTGTAATGCTTTGACGCTGCACTCATAAAGCTTCTCAATGCAGGCTCCACTTGTAAATACAATAATAATTATAATGTAGATTTATCTCGTACTGCTGGAGGAGGAGGTACATTATTAGCTGAAATCCTGAGTATTACTGACCTACCAACATAGGAGATTGTCATTTGTCAAACGCAAACACTGTTATTACGTATCGTTCTTTGGGTCCAGGCGCACCTGGTTGTTTTGCGGGTGAGCGGGTACAACGTTGTTGTCAGAGATTGTGGAGCACGTACGACGTCTGAACACGAGCAGCGTGAAGCCACGTAAAAACGAGAAGGCAGGAGGGGGGGGCGGAGGGGGTGAAAGTCGAGAAGGGCGGAACGCTTTGCTGATATGATATTTGTTTTCACAACTTAAGTGAGAAACAGATGCAGTGATGGTGATAACTTTGTTTGCCTGTTGAAGTGTTTAGGAAAGCAGAGTAAAGGTGTACTAGTGTTTCCATAAACAAAAATAAGATCTTTTTTCGTATTTCCATAACACAGGGTAAAAGCACTGAAAACGACAAAAAAAAATCTTAAACAAAGAGAAGTTTTCACAGGAAACACTCCTAGAACAGAAATGAAACCTCTTGAAGTGATCTGTATACCTCATTTAACTTACGCCTTTTACTCATCTCACCAAAACCAAAATGCCTCCGTGTAATCAATAACTTCTTCTTCGTCCGTCTGATGTATCTTTTTTGGGGTTAACATGAGGAAAATAGGGGGTACAGTGAATAATATGCTCAGACTAAGAGATTTCAGTAAATCACATCGCGAGAACATCTTTCCTGGAGAATTCTGTTATTGTTTCTCTGAAATCACCTGTGTTTAGGTCACGACCTTTTTTTTTTTTTTACAACCATCTAGTGAGAACCGAGAGTAGCATAGAGTACTTATCAAGTACATCTTTCTTAGAACAAGGAAGCTTTTGTCATCACTTGATCGTCATTAATGCCTCTTGATAAATCTGCACCCATTTATCTCATAGCTACACCACCTGTTCCCGTGAGAAAGCTTGGCAGCTTTGTCAGAACTGTAACATTGTCAGATGAGACATTAAGCGATAAAAGATCTTATCTTAGTGTGTATGCACTTGTGCGTGAGTGTTTATGTGCGTGTGTGATCATCAAAGTGCCTAGGTTGTGAAGGTTTGGGAAATATTTGACCTAATTTTTTATTTTTATTTTATACATCAATTTTTTTTTCTAATGTTTTGTGGTGAATTTACGGCGTTAAATTGGCACCACCTGAAATCGTGTTAATTAATGATCCCATTAAGAAAGAACACAACTGAATTTGGCTTGCCAAAACAAAAAGGCCTGGCCAACATGTGTATGGCATTGCTGCCAAATAAGAGTTTAGTTTTGCAGCATGAACAGTTTCGTAAAAAAAAAAAAAAATCACCCACCGGGTCATTGACACTTATAAGAACGGCGTGCATGAAAGTAATATTACAGTTATGGCTGTGACAATTTGCTATAAATCCTTGCGTTTTGTGTTCATGAACGATTGTGTTTCATGAGAAAAAAATAAATCTCATATTGAAAAATATATACATGATGGTATATAAATTATCTTTATACGGGAAAATATAATATACGTCTGGTGACATTAATTCTATTTTAGATTTTAATAAACAATGGAAAATACGATGCAGTAGTAGATCTGTGTGATTATGATATTGAAAGTTGTTGTTTTTTTCTTTCTTCCATTGAAGAAATGTTCCACTTTGAGAGTTAGTTTTAAGTGCGGCCCATTTTACACACAGGACTGACGCCGATATGACCCTCTGTGGAAACGTTTGCCCGTTACCGTTATAAATTATTGAATTACAGAGTAAAGATTCTGCTAATTACATTTCTCATCTCCCCCATAGAACTGTTTTATTCAACTTTTTTAGTTTTTGTTGCTGTTCGCTGTGGGGTGCCTTAAAAGGTCATACCTGATCAGGAAACGTTTACATAATACTTGCCCCAGGGGTGGAAGCACTCTAGTGGAACAGTTTGCGAGCTGCCATACGACTTTGTACAGTGCCAGAAAATCGAGTCCAGACCTCTTGTGATTCGTGATTTTTTAATTGCCCAACGATTTTGTATCAAATCCGATTGCTTCGGGCAACCAAAGACACACACACAAAAAGAACCATAGTTAAAAACTTATATCCATATAATGAGGTCAGGTATTTATACACGAAAACAAACGCAGCGGGAAAAAGAAACACAGTCTGACGCATGCACGCACACATGCACGTACTCACACACACACACACACTCACACAGAGAGAGAGAGAGAGAGAGAGAGAGAGAGAGAGAGAGAGAGAGAGAGAGAGAGAGAGAGAGAATCCCTGAACCGTGTTTAGGTCTTTATTATTTTTAGGAGGTTCGCTGCCCTTGGCATTTACACTTCACTTTTTTTGTTGTGGCAAGGATTAGTTTTTACAATTTTGCCCGGGGAGCGGCCATAATCGGCCTGCTCTTCTCGATTTTCAACCGCCAAGGTATCTTTAACATGTGCAATGTGCACACGGGCCCTCCGAATTTTTAGACCTTATCCGAGAAGAGTAGGAGCTCGATACCATAGGATCAGGGACAGGAAAATATGGGGAAAATCCCAAACTACCAACATGCCTGCAGCGACCGTGATTCGAACCCGGTACATTCGGCATGAGAGGCGAGCACCTTGCCTCTAGACCATCTGTCCCCCAAAATCCCTGAACCGTGCATTGTTTACGTTTTTAATTTCTCTCTTTTGTTTTTAAGAAGACCTGTCAATCGACGTTCTGTGACAGACGATTTCGGCCACTTAAGAAAGTAACATATTTTGTCAATATTTTAAAAAAACTTGTATCCAAACCACCAACCCTGCTCGGCACCATCGATGAACATCTTACCTCGGCTGCCGTCATCTGAGACCCGATCTCAGTTAAATCAGACCAACAAATACAAAGAGCAAAAAAGGAGAAATTATGGCTTCCCTGGCATGCAACACCCTGGAGGCTGAAAGTCTTAAGTCTGATTTTGATCCGACATCAGGTCAGATCCTTATATAGCACTGAGCGCAAGAGTAATAAAAATGTGTCGTTGCGTACTTGACGCAGGAAAAAAAAAGTTTTGTTTTGCACATGATTCCGTTTTTGTTTAGGGGATCAGCAATGAAGGCAATCTTTTTCTGTTGTTGTTTTTGTTTTCTAATGCAAAGCCACTTGTTATTGTGTCAGAGATAGAGAGAAATACAAATTCTGCCTGGTTCCCCGATGGGATTTAATTCCAGAAAGTGATATTGCATTAAGATTATTATCACAGTGAATACGATGATAGTCAGTGGTACTTTTTCCTGTATCTTTGCCACCGACAAATCTTCGTTTTTCAGAGATGTGTCACAAATATTAAAGCATGTTCAATGCAGCTGGGTGGATTTTGTGAATGATTAATGATTACACTGTGATATAATATTGAAATCGTTTTTCGCCCAAGATTGGTGGGGTAGGGTGGGGGCAGATGTAATTCCTTTGTCCTACCGAAATTGATCCGGGGGGGGGGGGGCTGTAATTCCTTTGTTCGACGACCGACATTATGTTTCTGCTGAATTTCAACCTGTATTTTCTACACGGTCCTTTGAATCGGTCCCTGTGGAAAATATATTCACTTTCCTTGACGCTAATGAAGTCTCGATAGACGTTTTGTTTTAATCATCATTAGGGCGACTTTCTGAATATACCAGCAAGTCCCATTCCCTCATCTGTACCTTTTACACCTAGAAAGACAGAAGAGAATATGCCGTAATTTGTAAAACAGCCAGCAATATAAAGTATGTAAATGTAAATATTGTTTGTTTCCTTCGAGCTGAAAAACACCACTACGTATATAAATCCCAGTACGTATCACCTTTGTGAATTCCCAAACTTTGCCAACCGTCTTCTTACTTGGCAGAAATTTGTCAGAGAACTTCAGGAGTCACTGTGTCATTTTACTTTGAATGGACACTAATAACTGAGTGGTACACTGTCTTGTCGCCCGCATTTTGTTCTACACCGACTGCGCCTGCCCTAACCTAAACGTTTATACAAGATATCTGGTGTGGCGACAAGCACAAGGCCCCGACAGCTGTGTCCTCTGTGGATAGACTGACAGTGCCATCAATTTTTTTTTAAGGGCAACTCACAGTGTGTGGTACAAAATAATCATAATCTTTCGACAGGAGAGTGAAAATGTCTGGGATGTTTTGTGATGACTCAGGACAGGGCCGTCCTCTCATGAATAATTCCACCTTTGTCACAGTATAACACTCTCAACCTGAGTTCCCAAAGGAAATGGATCCTTTTTTTGTTGTTGTTGTTGTCCTTTGTTTTCGGCGCGTGTGAAATGACGCATTTGACAATGATCCGCTTCCTGGTAAGTGGAATGACAAATTGAGATATATGTTATTCTTTGCAAGTCATAACTCTTCAAATATTCATGGGAAGGAAACAAAATGGCAGAGAAAACAATCTACATTCACTCCTGGACGTTATCTTTGCTCGATCCGCGTGAAGGGTGAAAATGTATCACTTCCCCGCAAATGACCTTTCCTTGGTAATGTTCAGCTGTTTAAAAATTCATCCTAACTGCCTTGCGTAATCACACGGTGAGTGCTATACGACGAGCCATGGAGCTTGTCGGTTTAAAATATGAGGAGATACATGTAACGTTAAACCACGTCACTAAAATAGCAAGAAATGTTAATGATGATGCGGCTTGGAATTATTTAGCCGTCAGGGTACAGTGAAATCTGAAACACAGTGATATATCATCCGACTTTGTGAAAGTTAGAAAATTAAGTATAATCTCTGTTTTTATTGAACTATCTCAATTTCACTCATACGCACTCAGAACTTCGAGCTTTTGAATGTACATGATTAGGCACACTTGGTTAGATTAGCAGAAAAGATGTATAGCTGAAAGAGAAAATATTCAATAAAGGTCAGCTGGGGCTCAAGCTCATTCGGAATTGTAGTGTGGGAGGGCCAACACCCTCTGAACACAATTTGTATGAAGCAAGACGTGTAGCAGATTGTATCACTTATTTCAGTATCAATATCTGACGTCCCCAATGGAAATGTTCGTCTGTCTAGCTCGGACATCTGTGGCGTTCACTACCAAGAGCGATTGGCTCATAAACAACCTGAGGAATAAAGAGAGAGACATAGAACTAGACAAGCTGACCAACTTGCTGGGAACTGACATGCAAATACATGAGCGTTCGCTAAAAGGCGTAAACGGTCGACATCAGTCCCAAGGCTGAAGTAAAGATGTTCGGTATCCATGCGTTGTGGAAGCTTTCATTAGGCTGCAGACTCTCCTTGTGAAAGCGAATGGCAAAATGGACCATCATTGATTTTGTAGGGGGGCAGTTATGCAAAGTAACGGTGCTAAGTATGTGCGATGTCGTGTGTTAAAGTTGCTCCTCTGTCTCTGCCAGACTTAGACTCAACGTACAAATTAGCTAATGTGGTTTTGTAGGTCAGGATATTCCTGTAGTATATGGAGACTCTGGCGTGCTGACTCTTGTGTTGTGGCACGCTATAAATAGAGAGATTTGCTTCTCAGGATTTGTCCACTAGGAAATAATTTATTTCCTCTTTGGTGAATGGTAGTAAGAATTCAATGCTGCATAGTTACATAGTTAGCAAAAGGCGATATCCATGCCATTGGTATTTAATTTACAAATCGTTGAATGTTTTCTGCCGATCGTGGGTGGAATCCATAATATGACGAAACTGAATCTGACAGTATTCTCCTATATGACCGTATCTGTTCGACAGGTGATAAGTTACTAGCTAAGCAAAACAAAGGGTCATTCTAAGCTTTTTTGGAGTGGTACGGTCTGATTTATGCCTCACATTTTTCGGCCTAAAAGATGATCGATACTAACTTGTAGAAAAAGTTTATATTTTATAATTCTATGTTCCTCTAGTAAAGAAGTGCTTGTATTTCAACAAATTGTGATTATAGTTCAGATGTGTTGCTCCAAAGAATTGAAACTGTACTGAAGAAGAAGCAATTCAAATGTAACATTTCAATCGCGTTGACAAAGATATGCTGGCAGGAATTATTTTTGGGGGTAAATTTTATATGGATTCATCCATTGGTACAACTGTAGGCCAGTCTGTGCAAAACCAAAGCTACTGTTTCTCCAATCGTTAAAATGGTAAAGAATAAAAATTTACATGTGACTTCCTTTAAATGTTTGGTGAAGTGTAATGATTAGATGTGAAAGATATAAACTGTCACCTTTTTTAAATGTATATTCAATATTCTTTCAGTTTTCATTCCGGATTAACTTCTGGCGAAATTGTGATTTTCGACTACTTTGGGTATTGTTAATCATTGCTGATATTCTGTATTCAAGATTCCTATTATATGACAGAGAATATGAATGAAATGAAGCAATTTTATTTCAGTGATCTTGATTTTTAAGCTAACCTATGGTTTAGCTACTTATGCGGAGTATTTGAATGAGACGCAGAGTACAGTCGTTTGCTAACGAAACTATTCTTCTCAACAACAAATAAAGACAACACTTTTGCATCCCTCATCTAGTTTGGTCTAGCTAATGTAGAACAAAGAGTAACCATACCAGGAGATAAGGGGACGTTCAAATATAATCTTACACCTTTTTTGGGACTTTTTTACCCCCCCCCCTTCTTACACTTTTCTTACATTTGCTTCTCCCCCCCCCCCCCTCATCCCGTAATATTACAATAATACATGTAATAATTATACATTGCACATGTACTCTTTCTTACCAATGAGGAAAAATGAGACTCATGTCAAAGTCAATGTCAAAATTGCCTTAAATTAGTTAATATCATCAACAAAGGGGTTTTTCATCGTATAAATGTCAAAGATATTTCTTTCTCACCTCACAAAAGTGTAATATTACATTGGTTCAAGACCCCCCCCCTTTCTTACACGTTTCTTACAGGAGCCACACCCCCCCCCCCCCCCCGAGGCGTAAGATTATATTTGAACGTCCCCTAATTATATTGCCGTGTTTTATTACTTTGCTGTGTGTGACCAGCAATTGTCATTGTTACAATACTACATCAATACTATCAGTGCCTCGTTCTATTTCTTTTTACTTCTCGCATCGCATCGTAAGTCATAGAAACCAATTTCACCGACTGTCTTCGTTCATTTTGTCTGAGGAACATGCTGGTTGAAATGCCTTTGACATCACTTCCGCTATGGAGCAGAGCGAAGCACAAAACAGTCTTCACTAAATGACACTGCTCATGAGAGCAGCCCTCTTAGTCTGACGCAAGATTAAATGATTGGGTCAAATTAGAGTTGGCAGTTCGGAATTGAAAACGCCAGGACATTGATCGGTTTCCATAGTCAGTCGGGCAAAGTGTTTAAACAATTTTGTGTCAACATTGGTATTCATCAAAATCGACGTCCCGTGCTGTCCAATTAACCAAGCTTTGTCTCCATTGTCACAGAATACACAAAGCTGTCTCTCGAAAAACGCATACCTATATTGGACGCCTATGGAGTTTTGTTATTTGTTAAATACAAGTCATAAAATAGGGACATGAAAGCACCTACCCAGATGCAATGTGACACATCTATAGTGAGAAAAATGCACATTCAACCGTTTCCATAGTCAGTCGGGCAAAGTGTTTAAACAATTTTGTGTCAACATTGGTATTCATCAAAATCGACGTCCCGTGCTGTCCAATTAACCAAGCTTTGTCTCCATTGTCACAGAATACACAAAGCTGTCTCTCGAAAAACGCATACCTATATTGGACGCCTATGGAGTTTTGTTATTTGTTAAATACAAGTCATAAAATAGGGACATGAAAGCACCTACCCAGATGCAATGTGACACATCTATAGTGAGAAAAATGCACATTCAACCGTGCATAGAACTTTAAATTAATACAAATATGGGTGCATTACGAGAAATATAAACCAATTAGTGTCACAGTCCCTTTTTTTTCTCTAAAAGCACGTTTAAACCTGCATGCCTTGTCGACCTCTTTCAGCCTATAACATCTGCCTGTCTGGGTGGATGGATGGATGGATGAATGGATGGACAGATGGGCGTATAGATGTTCCTAATTCAATTACCTGTCTTAAATGAAGCGGTGGACGGCATAAAAATTCTATAAAAGGGCAGTCTCATGAGAAAACCTGTCGGTCCAAATGGCTGAAATCATATCAACAAAATGCATTGACAGGCATTTTGTTCTGAAACCAACTGCATATGGGCCCATCAACTCAACCCTCTACACACAGACACATGAGCGCGCGCACACCCACACACACAATGTTATACAAACATTTGTGACGATGTACATCTGCACCGATCACTTCAGATAGGTTATCAAAGTAAAAGGGAAATTGCAATTAAATTAGCTTGTCACCAGAAAACCCCGAAGCTACCGGGTATTTTTCCATCACAGTGAAGGATTGCCATACAGAGATTGGCTTACTTTTGAAAACGAGATCAATGTTAGAGAAATCACCGGAGACCTCCCAGTTATTACTTATAATCCGCCATTTTCCTGGTATTAAGTTTTTGTGTTAGCGGAACACAATCTCTTCCGGTCTAGTATCCTGTGTTGTTATTGTCCATACTTTGTTTCTTTCTCGTCCACTGCGGGCAGCTTCCAAGTTCAGTAATAGGCGTTTACTCGTGTTAATTTGCCTATTGATCCAGCGCTTAGCCAGAATGGTTTTCCACGGATCCTCCGTTTCTTCCCGCATCACTCCTTTCCTCATGTCCACACCTGCTCCTCCTCCTCCTCCCCCTTCTCCTGTGCCGCCTTCTTGCAATCCATAGCGCCTAATTCCGTGCATCTTCTGTCGTTTAGAGAAAATGCTATCCTCGACAGACTTCTTTTATACACTGCATTCCATGCTGACTGGTGTGGTGGACACAGAGATAGGAAAGTGACATTGGCTAAAGAACAGACAAATGGAGTAGAGAACGAAAAAAGCATGGATGGGGAGGAGTGTTGTGTGGGGGGAGGGGGTGTTGGGGGGGGGGGGCCGATGGAGATGAGGAATACTTGACTCCCAGGACCGACCCACAAACAAATAGAAAACAGCATGATTTTGGCAAAGTTCCGCGATATGAGATTGAAACAGCCGCACAGACACGACGGGACGCTCTCTCTGTGTCATGGATAAAATCTCAAGAGTTAAGGTATAAAAGGAAAACATGAGATGACGAATTTACGGAGCCGAACATGCGAGCAAGGAAACTATCAGTTGAGTGTGACAGAGATGTAAAAAAAAAGCCTGCATTATATCCTGTACATCAACGGAAGCAAAGGCCGATAGAAACGCAGGAAGGCAAGACGCCATCCCTCGAAGTACAGGCAGTGGCGGCTTCACTCAATGGATCAGCTGATCCTAAAATTGCATGCCTTGTTTGCTAAAGATTGGGTTTATAAAATGACCGGTTGCGCTCTTCCTTACGAAATGAATAAAAAAAAAAAAGAATGTCCTATGCTGGAGATTTGATGCAGATAAGCGTGGGTTACAATATAACAGGTCACAGCCACATCCTTGGAATAAAATGCACGCCGTAAATAGCTCTAATGGCAACTGGAACACCATAATAAGGACATGGTCTGTACCTGACATGTAGGAATATTTTCGTTTGACATGCGCATTGCAATTTGCTGTTGACATTCTATGAAACATAATAACTTATTATTCTAAAAAGGGAGCAGGTTTTCGTTAAGGATAACACTTCCTTGCTTAAAAACAAAGCAGAATATGAACAAAAGCATTAACTATGCATTAAGACAACAGCTGCACGAAATTTATCAGAGATTCTGTATTTAAAGGATAAATTAACCACCATTCACTTCATTCCGACATCATGTTCTATGGTATGTTTTGTTGTTACTGAGGTATAGAAAGCATAGAGCGTTACTGCTCGTCGTTCATGGCATCAGACTTGTGCCAAAAGGCAGCTGACGGTCAACTGATGGTTTATTTCATTTTTGAACATGGGGGCTATCAAATAATATTACAGAAAAAGAAATGCGCCAATTGGAAAATGTAATAATGCAGTGGAATCATAAATAGCATAGGTCACTAAATGACAAGAAAGAAACATGTTTCCTTGTTATCTCAAAAGCGTCAAAAATGACTTATACCATTAGCTTAGAGCAGTGACAAGAATAAGTTTGTTAATGTAGTCAAGTAAGAAGGTTATACTGTTAGAGGACCTGTGTATTAAGTAGGCTCCAGTGCTTGCTGTGGGAATGATACAAACCCAGGCGAAAATATTATTAATCTGAGATGATCACGAATGTACAGCCGAAGCATTTGCTCATCGTGAAAGATAGGAGTGGTCCCAGCTAGTAGAGAGGGACTTCGAGAAATATGACTGGGGCATTTTACTACAAAGCTGAATCATAAAATTATATCGGTTTTTCCGCCGTACCAGTGGCTCTCTTGATTAATAATAATATATATCTGCAGATAATGTCTGAAGTAATGTCTATCCACACGGGCGGTCGATAAATGAATCTGCCTCACCTCCATCAGCATTTCTCATCGGAGGAAAGTTTATTTACAGACAGTCTAATCCAAACCCGAGGCCAGGGTGTATAAATTGTAGTCCTGGGTACAGTCACAAAGCTGATGTAATCATGATCAGATACACAGCACAGCTCTACAAGATTTCTGAACCGAACAGTGCAATGGGTGCGTAAAATGGAAAGGACAATATGCAAAGACAGATGTTGGCCGAGAGTGTCAGACGGCATTAAAATCTAATTAAGTTTACAGGGCTATCACTGATCCTTTTGAACCAGGATTTGAGCCGCTGATTTCCCCCTGGTCAACAAGTAGAAACAGGAGCTTCCTTGTTTACGGTGAGTTCAATAAAATTTATTGTCGGAGCCAGTTAGGCTGAAAGGCCACAGTTATTGAAGTCACTGCTCATAATTCAGTCTGGGCACAATCTAGCCCTTACAATACATGTGCTCTCGTAACCAGGAGTCGGATGTACTTTATATAACCTGTGGTTCCAGCCACCCAGCTGCTGGTGGATTGTCCAGCGACATTGAGGACATTTTATAATAGCTGTGGTTCCCTAGAGTCATTTCAACGTTTCTCCTGTGCGGACAACATGCTTATTGCTGGGCGGAAGTTTGCCGGGGGCCTTGGCGATTCTGTACTGGAGGGTTTCCCTTGGGCAATCAAGGGGAAGCAATTTGACTCGTCGGACATAATAGCATCGGTAACTTACACGTGATTCCCATGAAGGGAGGGCGTGAACTGGTGGGAAGGCGTGGGAATAGTGTTCCCTCTATCCATTCAGACCCATCTATTTGCAGAAAAATCATGCCCTTTTTGTACCAGAGATGGTACGAACTGAACTGAGAATAATTTTATGCCAATGTTGAATGAAGTCAAAGTACATGACTATCTGATTCTTTTTTCTAGCATGAAAGTGAAGGGATAAACTGTTGTTGTTGTTTTTTCTAGTTAACCCAAAGAAAAAATGAAAATTACTCTCCTTAAGTCAACAAGAAAAATGTGCTCAAATCGTGTTTTAAACTTATGTTCAACAAGTACACTGTACAGAGGTTACCGAGATGCCGTGAAGAAAGTAATGAGTGCTTTACATGTAATTTTATCTGATACCATGTAATACTATCATTCCGTGCTGCTGATAATGTTATATAGCTGACCTCAAACGCTTTTTCTCTGTTCTCGATCTGTGACAATTAATTATTTTACTGCCTGTGTCTGCTTCGAAAACATGTCACGTACTCTATTCTTCAGCTGTATTAGACTGCTTTCATTCCATGAATGAGCGCGTGCATTTGTAGGAAGAGGTAAGTGGGCATGCAAAAGCCTCGTGTACGTGCTTGAAAATGTCAACATGCAGTGATCCTATGTTGATTTCCTACGATTCAATTAGCTGAACATAACTATACTGTTTAGGATCAGAGAGTGGTATTGTGAGGCTGGGAGATAAACTTCATACATATTTTTTCAGACGCAAACCTACAATCAGCACATCATGTATACTTCTAAGGCACAAATGTGCAATAAACACGATGAAAAGTTCTTGTAATGTACTGATGTACAAAGGTTTGTTTTTAATCCAGTGAAGCTTGCGGTGATGGATTACCTCGCCCAGCCTTTGTGAGACTCATCCGATCATTTTCAAAGTTAAGTTTCATTTAACCTTGATTTTAGTGTTTGCAATAATTTAGATTCGTCTCGCTCTTTCACCTTTACATTTTTTTTTACACTGGGGTGAGGGGGAATATTAATCAATAACACAGGTGGAGACTTTCATAAGATTTCATGATTCTGCTGAGTTTGTGAATTTAATTGAAACCCGAATTCAATAATGGGGCCTCGTATATTACTAGGGTTTCCTTCAACTGACAAGTCTCTCATAGCTTTCATTCCCGTAATTGTCACGAGCTAGCACAGTTACACTTGTGCACGCGCGTGTGTTCATTTTAAATTGCCCCTTCCGTGTGCGAAAGGCTGCTTGTTGTATGGGACGATCCGTTTGTGAATGTGAGTTTTCATTTCATATTCTACACCATCGAATCGATTTTTGTCTCAAGCATTTCTAGAGATAGTTTGAGACAGATGTGCAGACAACAACTAGTCATTCTTTTGCTTCCCAAGCTATGGGCGAAAACCGTGTCACACTAAAGATATAAGGATGGGGGAGAGAGAAAAAGTGGAGCAAATCAATTTATCAAAATTAAATTAGCGAGCTGAGCGATTGCGTGGAAGATGCAGCTTTTGAGTCGTCCAAGCCCTGGATAATGCCGAGTTGATGGTGGTCTTCTGTCGGAGGAAAGGATTACACGAAGACAGACGTCTTGAACGGTCCAAGTAAATGTGCATGATGTTATTTTTTGGGCTCTTTCTTTCCTCATGTAATATGTGATGATAAGCTTATACAAAAGGGAAAGAGTAACAGTTTGCAATTATGAGCCCATTTTCGGAGTATGGATACAATGGCTGACATCAGTGTTATTACAACAACAAAAAAATAGACAAAGCTATGTGTATTCGGGTCAAAACTTGTACTTTTTGTCCTTCAACAACGTCCTATTTTTCTTCACTTATTAAAAGGTTAATTTTCCTTCACCAAATTATGTTCGGGAATTCTAATACTCAACAAAATATGAAGCGAATCGGTGATGAAAATCTTAAATAGAAAATCGGCTGAGTTACTAAACTGTTGTCACTGAAAAGTACATCAACTTAGACCACATTTATCGACCCTTTTGGTTGCAGTTTGCACTGAGAGCCAATTTATGGAATGGCATTAACATAAAACAGTTATTGTTCAGACAACTGAGATGAAAGAAGGAAAAGGAATCAGTAAGTTATGAACTGGCACAATCGTTAGGTCACAGCCACAAGAGTGGCATCAGTAAAGGCCCGACCAAGGGAATATTCAAATTTCTTTAATTAAGTTATGTTTCCCGCCGTGTTGGTTCTCTGTGCCTGTTGAAATATGGTCTGGTCGAAAATGCTAAAGTCGTTTGAGACCAAACAGAATCTGTAGCCCTTGTCATTCAGTGCTTCAAACTTCAAATAGAGTAGAGGCATATTGCTATAGGTTCGCATGGGTGGAACTGGTTGGAATGGAAAATAAACTATATATAGCTCGTGTGCTTCTTTATGATTTGTCTCAGAGTGCATGGCAGTCTTACGTAATTTCACGTGCCGTGCCATTCTGTATGTAAGGTGCCACTGATCATTATTTAGATCATATCTTCTGACTTTTGCCCTCTGGTCTTCATACATTCAAGCTCTCACTTCCTAACTCTCTTGACCAGACTAATTGACCTGTCTTTATGTGATCTCTCTGTTTCCAAAGTGCTGCAATATGTAATTCAATGGAATAATGAAGAAATTAAAAAACAAACAAAGCAACGAGAGCTGAGACTTTTTTTTTTCGTCCCGGGAGAATCGTGTAGTAAAGTTACACTAACCCAAAGAAGAAATTACATAACATCTTTAGAATGGTCAAGTTCCTTGTCTACACACAATCACACCAACATCAATGCACCCACAGTGTTACAAGTCTGGAATTTTGCCCTGCATCTCATATTTTGGCACACTTATTGGTGGAGGTATCATTTCACGTCGTCTAGACGCAACATCCATTGAACCACTAGACTCGCTTTACAAACGCTTCGATCTTGTCCGCTGGGCTTGTCTCTCAGGCTCTGATTGAATATCATCAACTACTGCCATGTGAAAAGCACCAAAAAAAAAAAACCCATTAAAAACACACACAACAAAGAGCCCGGGTATGCATTTCCAAGATGACAGGGAATCTCAGTCACGCAAGGAATAATCCCGTGTGGCAGTTCACTTTTCTGATAACCATTTTCAATTCTGAATCCAACTTGAAATGCCATATCGATCACGACCGATTCATTAAGTGCTCTTTGTTCATTTTCATGTAAAGGTAACATGGATATACCAAACATGAATAATAGAATCCATTACTGTAATGCTTCCAACCCATGTAATATGCAGTCTTTCAGCCAGCAATTTCTCGGAAATCCTTGCAATCTATAGTCAAACGCTATTGAAGTGCTACACTGTAGAAATATTCCAACATGCTTAAGTTTTCTAATTTTGAAGTGATTTTTTTTCCTACTGCTTTCTCCTTTGCAGGTGAATGCCTGCATTCCATATTTGTCTATTTTTCTTACTGGTTACTGCCGCCTGTTACAATGATCCTTCCAAGTAATCATTATTATTGCGTAGGTATAGTAAGGCAAAATAACAATCTTCGTCTCGAGTGGTTTTCGTGCTTTAGTTAAAATCTCGTTCAAGAATATATCTATTCCGTTCTCTCTATACATGCTGTGAGACCCACCCCCCCCCCCCGTGCCTATTCACGTAAATGCATCGTTTTCTAGACCATCCCATCCGTATCTATCCTCCCTGATCTCTTTCATTTTCACCTAATTCCTGTTCCATTATCTTTTCTTTCTTGCCGTCTTCATTCTCCTTTACTTCGATCACCTGAAATTGAAGGGATTTTCTTCATCACTTACATTTATACCACGAGCACTTTTGTCGGATCCACATTTAAACAGTTAATGGATTTCTCTGTTTCCTTGTGTCTGCCCAAGATAGACGTTTACTTAACCGCTCGGAGAAACGACGGAATTGTTTTGTCCTTTTGGTATAGTACTTTCCTCCTAGCCAGTGGCGACCGACTCTTACGCTCGGAAAGCGCATCCTTGGTTCTTAGTAGATGTCTACTCTGCATACTTGTGAAATCTGGACATGCCCTCTTCCAACGTGAAACCTGGACTTGTCCTACTCCAACATGAAATCTGGACATGCCCTCCTCCAACGTGAAACCTGGACATGTCCTCTTTCAATATGAAATCTGGACATGTCCTCCTCCAACGGGAAATCTGCACTTGTCCTCCTCCAACCCAGTGTTACATAGATGTATTATTCACTTTAGCTGTATCAATTCTGAACAATCGTCCAGCACTTACAATAAGTACTATGAGCTACGTAAGTAAGCTTTTGTTGTGTTTTTTTTTTTAACTTACTCTGTGGTTGAGGCCGCCCTGGAAACACCCGAAACCTTTAACGTATGAAAAAAAGGGAAAGGAAAAACGAGAGTGTTTGGGGCTATTGATGAAATGGGGACATCGTCTGTCCATACAGTATCATCGGTCCTTATTGGATTTTCCGGGCTTCACACAACGCCAAATGTTTTGCTGAGAACTCGCTGGTGTGGTCAATAAGAAATGAACGGAACGGGAAAATAGGCCGATAAGAGATATGGAAGGTGTGGAACAGACAGAACAGATTCACACTCCCAAACTTGGTGGAATGTAAACATTTGGAGACGATAGTGCTGGGGGCTTGTCTGAAGTTCTGAGTATTTGATAAGTTCACGAGACACATGCTGAGTCCTTTCATCCAAATGGCCTTCGACCATCTCACGATTACTTAATGAGCGCTAGAAAAGTACATGTCAGATACTAACTCTGATGTTTTTAAAGTGTTAAGGCACTTTTTTCTTCGTGTTATTTCCGCTGTTGTTGACGATTATTATGTTCTGACCTTTGCTGTCATTCTCACTGTTGACATCGATTATTCTGTTAAAACAATAACGCACAATGGCTTAAAATAGTATAGGGCTAATAATGAAGGTAACTGTCTCTAAAAGGTAATGATTTTTTTTTCTTCTGCTCCTGGATGTATCAGGGAACTGAGCGTTTGTAGGTTCACAATCTTATTTTTCAGCTTTATAGTGTACCCGTCTGTGTGTACGTCTTGACAGGGTGTTTTTTTCTATATTTGATAGTGTGTTTTTTCTATTGCTGATGGTGTGGTTTTCTTGTGTTTGATAGTGTGTTTTTCAATGCTAACGACGGATATATTATTTATTTTGTCAGGTGAAACCTTAACGTTTTGGCAGCGAACTGGATAAATTCAATTAATATTTCTTGCAACGACATAAACACGTTGAAACCACGGCCAAGGTCGCATTCATACTGCACAAATGAGATAGTGCGCTCTCAGCATTTACGAGCAAGAGAATTAACATTTCCCTGCTGTTGATCATGTGTCGACCAAACACACACTACAGCCAGGTGCCCATGCTCAACCGAGTAATGCATATGCTCACGTTATGCCTGCGAATTGCAAGTGTTTGATGCTATTTGTGTTCATTTATGTGTATAAACGACAGGCATATGGTCGTTAAGGACCCATTAAATGGGAGTTCATTTCAGTATGTATGACACCATAAAGATGCTAATGAGATTATTCTACATATTCTTCTGTTTGAGTCAGTACAAAGGTATTTGGCACTTGGTGCTGAGTTTTCTTCCTAGATCCTGTGTTCATGGGACTTTCTCAAGATTTGCTCACCCAAACAGATTAGGAAACAGGCCTGTGGTGTAGTACAAAAATTTGGAAAGATGTGCGATTGATTTGTTGTTGTTGTTTCTTAACGGGTCTTTCTGTATTCAGAGCTGTAAGGTAAAGCTGGCAAAGGGACATAAATGGTGTAGTAAATTTGTGAAGAAAGTTTGAAATAAACACTGGACAACGCCCTGCGGTGTTTCTTTTCTCCATGCCCCCTCCCCTCTCCCCCTCCCTCTCTCTCTCTCTCTCTCTCGCTTGCTCTCTCTCTATCTCTTTCTCTCTCTCTCTCTCTCCCTCCCTCCCTCTCTCTCGCTCTCTCTTTCTTTCCTGAGCACTCCTTGGCTTTAAATAGCTTGTTATGCGCAACTGCACATCTTCTGACATTAATTTCAGCATTTCAGCATCTGAAGATAGAAGTGTCAATAATCGAGAGAAAAACAAAAAATACAAATCAAGGCCTAACTATGCCAACCGTTTAGACCTTTAACTGCCAAGAGCTGTCTGCGCCAGACGAGCTGTTGAGAAATTTCTTTTTAAAAAAAAGAATAATTTAAATCATAATTTTCTCTAACAAGCTGCTTTTTCGTCCTCCATTCTTAGCGTCTTTCTGCATACTGCACGCATTGGTCATTATTTCTGCTTTACACACATCTAGTCCAGTGTGAGGAAATGGGAAAAAAAAAATTCTTTTTTTTTTTTTTTTGAAAGTAGCTAACTTATAGATCAATTGCCCAGAAGGAAAAAGTAAAATCGCTGCCAGCGACGACACTATTTGAAAATTTAAAAAAAAAAAAAAAAAATGAAGCTGTGAGTTTTCAACTCGCTCGATTTACGTGACGGAAACGTGTGAACATTCCCCTCACTAAGATTTACACCGAAGTGAAATGGAGGGAGGGCTGGCAAACAGGCCCAATCGATGGCAATGGCAGACAGGCGAGTTATTCCAAAAATGCAATATTTGTCTCGATGGGCAACCGTGAAAATCCCATGAGAGATTTCATGGCATGGCAAGTTGGGTAATAGATGTCCCTGCCTCCCTTCCCTGCACTTCTTTATTCGTCCTTGTTCTAAATCTGCCGTTCCACTAGTCTCTCGGAATTCCATGCAGTCTATGGTCGAATGTTATTGAAGGGCTACGCATGCCTAACTTTTCTCATTCTGAAGTGATTTTTTGTGATAGTGAATGACTATCATGGATACTGGGTGAAGTAAATTCGTGTGTATATTTTTTTGTCCATCCCCAGCTCCCTCTAAGATTTCCATTGTTCTAAAATCTGCCGTTTCACACTAGCATCGAAGAGACAACGATAGTGCTTGATTATCTTGGATATTGTGTTAATTAAATTCATATTTTGTCCATCCCTAGCTCCCTTTCTGATTTCCATTGTTCTAAATCTACAGTTCCACTCGAGCATCGAAGAGGCAACTATAGCGCACGATTATCTTGGATATGGGGGGGGGGGGGGGGGGGTTAAGTAGGTTTATATATTTTTATGTCCATCCATAGCTCCCATTATGAGTTCCATTGTTCTTAATCTGCCTTGTCACTTGCCCATTACGAATGAGGACTTTCATTATCAGATGGCATAGACCGATGAATCTCAAAATGCACCATCCATATCGCCATTAACAAACGTTGCCGCTTCAATAATTACTACCTTTGTTACCAATTATTGGTCTGTAAAATCCAAACCATGCGAGACTGACAGAATACCATCGATCTGGGTGTTGTTTTTGTCTTTTCAAATAAACGGTGCATTCTGATATTATGCACTTGTTTTTTATTTATTTTTTAAAATAATCTCGTGACATATGACATGGACATAACCCTGACCCAGATGTTATATGATTTTGTTAAGAGTCCAAGAAATTAAAATGATGAAACGAAAGGAAAGCATTTGCTACCTGCAGGGTGAAACTCCTAAATCCCATTGCAAAACTTACGTAGCGATCTTTCTGTTACTATGTGTTTCAGTTTTCTGAGCACAGTATCTGAAAGTTTAGTTCACCTAAATGGTACTGATCCAAACAGGTAAAGGACTTGGAATGGTCTACTCATTACAGCACGAACTGGCAAAATATAACTACAGTTAATATATTATGCTGGTTTATTTCCGACTGAGAATTTAGAATTCAAATATCGTAGAAACATTGATGCTCTGAAGATTTATTAATAAAATTTTTGGTAAATGTTTGTTTGAACATCGGTATAAAATGGAACTGTCGATTGTGGCAAATGGGTACATAAGAATGCATTTTCTTGGATGAGAAACAGTTTGTGTCGTGTCGCAGAGAGCCAGACTATAAGGTGCTTGTAGGCTGCTCGAAATCATACTTTGCATTCTTTCCCTTTAAACACAATGGTCCGAAAAGCTTTGGATATAAATCTATGTTCCTAAGTTGGTTTCATACCTAAAGTCCTGCCTAGTCACCTGGTGAAACAATGAAATGAAACTCAGTCACAGCTAGGATTATTTGATGCCAGCATTGCATTGGCTTTAATGCCAATTTTCTTGATTCTGCGGATGGATACAATGCTTCGTGTTCAAAGGAACAGCTGGGGTTCGTATTTTTAATATGTGAAATACCCTCCTTTTCCCTCTAAGCTATATTTCCTGCTCTCTGCATGTTCTAGACAAAATTGGAGGATACAGTAATTCTAGTTTCTCATCCAGCCTTCTTTCGCACAAATCCAAAAAGATAAAGAAATCTATTCCCGTGCCTGTTCAAGACGAGATCTGGGGTTCCGGGAGGAGATATATGTGGCCTTGCCTCAGTGTTGGAATGGATATCCTAACGGAGCACTACATACAATCAGTGAATGCAGTCAATCTTAGAGATTTTAGAGCGATAGTTCTCACAGGATATGAAAGATGAGCCTAATACTGTCGTTCCCCTGGTTTGCATAACATCTGTTTGTGATTCCGCCTAATCTATGTTCTGTGTATCGTGCGCGTGTGACTGTTTATCTTTCTGTACTGGTGGTAATAGTTTGATGTTGTTGTTGTTGTTATTGTTATTGTTTGCGTGGCTGTCACGTGACTGACACATTTATATGATGGTGGCTGAAAAGATTATATTGTTTCCGCTTAGTTAAAAGCTCTTCTGCGACACTACATGTACAAAAATTGATACCAAGACAAGCCCGCAAAATGTACCTATGTTTTCTTTACTCACCAGTGGTGAACTGGGAATGCTTACTATTTAGCACATAAATAAAAACAAATTCCTTGACTCACCAAATGCTGATATCAGGTCAACATGTCTTCCACAAGTAAACCGTAAAGGACCTAATTGAATTATGTCTCGTGCCATGTCCGTTCGTAAACGAGTTCGAGTATCTGGTTTCATTCGTCAACATCTAGTTTCTTTTCATTTTATTTATATGATGTTCATGGAGGCTGTGGCTGCAACTTTGGGAATTCGTTATATTTTCCCCATTCCCTCCCCGCCTCCTGCCCTTTTCCTGCCTTACAGTGAAGGCGAAGCGATCCCCAGTCGGTTTTTGCTAGACTAAATGGCGCCCGGATTTCTCTCTGAAATTCGCTGTTAATGTCATTGTTCTGACCCAATAGAAACCAGTGGAAGTGATAAATTGTGTTACACTCTGGCAAATGCTAATGAAGATTTCCTCGCGGTCATGAAAGCAAAAACCGAAAAGACAGATAATCTGAGTGAGTGAGTGAGTAGCTGGCTGGCCTGCTCGCTGGCTCTTCAGTTGGTTGGTTGATTGGTTGGTTGGCTGTTTGGTCGGTTGGTCGTTTGGTCGGTCGCTTGAATGATTGGTTGGTTGGTTTTGTGTTTGTTTTCTCACGTTCTACTGGATCATGGAGTGTTCACTTGAGAAAGCTCAAGAGGCCAACAATTTAATAATTCATTCTTGATCGTTATTTTTCAAATGCAAATTATCGAAAATGTTGCATGTCTTTTCCCTTTTTTTTTACGTCAAAATGAATGTTCATTTGCAAGTGAGTCAGCCTGTAAGGAAGAGGTCAGACCAGCGCAGTCAATACTCATTTCATTGTTGTCTGGGTTTTTCTTTCTCTTCCCGATGTTTTTTTTTTCCCAGTGCTGGAAGGAGAACGCTGTGTTATATTTGTTGAAGAAATACTGGCTCGTAGAGTTATTAAAGAACGGAGTCCCCTGACGTCAGAAGCTGTCAAGAGAATGTCAAATGTTCAGAGCAAACGTTGAACGATTCCGGTTCACGTTAACGGCAACTAGGCCTTTTTTCAATACTTTCGATACCGTCAGATTTAACGATTTTTGGTACGCCTTGTTTCTTTACGTGCAATCAAAATGAAGACAGCAGGGAAACAAATGCCTTATTTAGAAATCAGTTCTCTTGAAACTGTTTTTTTCTCTCAATCAAAACAAAAATACCCCCCCCCCCCACCTCCCACCCCCCCGCCCAAAAAAAAAAAAACCACAAACGCCTGGAAATCAGTTCTCTTGAAAATGTTGTTTTTTTCTCTCTTAATCAAAACTAAATGTTCTCCAAGAAATCAAATTTAAGTTTAATCCATTATTTAAAACTATCCTCTAACTGTCAGCAGCACCTTGGAACTCCAAACAAGTGAGATACTATTGAGACTGAAACAAGGTAGCTCTCGATAGCTGGTTCAAAGGTTTAAGTTTGTGTCAAACCCGACGCAAAAACAGATTTGACCCACTGCGCTACTAGCCACACTAAACTGGTCGATCAGCTATCAAAACCCCCTTGCGAAGAATGGACGTCTAGTCTAGGTATCACTGAAAGGATTTACCCCACCAGATCAAAATAGAAAAAAAGAAAAAAATTCACACGAGATTCCAGTTTTAGCCTTATTTAAACTGCCTCCATTTTCTGACTTCTTTCCGCACGTAACGTTGTTCCCTGCCCCCTTCCTACTTGGTGTCTCACTTCTTTGTGGCGTGCTTGTTCCAAACCAAACCTTTTGATGTCCGATTTTTCTTTCGTCCATCATTTTTCTTTTCAGACTACATTTGTCTTCCCCTAGCGGCTTCCTCTCCATTTTTAGGGAGGTTTCTTTCAAAAATGTCTTTTTCTGTTCCTTTTTTCGAATACAAGTGCGGTTTTAGATAATATATCATTACTTTTGTTTGTCGACTTTAGTGGAGTGGGAGACGGAAGTGTAAATAGTTGATGACGTCTGGAGCTTGAAAGATGTCGCAATGGGCTGGATGGTGTGTCATCGTTGATTATTGATAGTGAAACGTCGTCTGGGTGATGATTGAGAAGCGGCACAAAGGCAATGGAAGAATCCGTTCCGCTGCACCAGTTGTGAATCTTTGAGCATCCTCAGACGCAGGGCGAAATGCTGTCAGTAAAGGCGTCCGTTCTGGTCGTCCTCGCGAACTATTCAGATGGTAACGCTAATGGGATGGGTCGATATTCTAAACAGAAACACTTTGATTTTTTTATTTCCTTATCAAACATCAGGTGTTTACATGGAATTACCCGGGATTTGGGTGGTATCAACATATAGCTTCCTTTAGCCTCAGAGATGTGTGCAAAACTCAGCTAGGTCTGCGATTTGTTATTTGAGGGATATGCGTGAATAGTAAAATCTTGCAGTTTCCCAGGCTTAGACCTTGATAGTAAACCTCACAATTCCCCAAGGATAGACTGAACGATAAACCTTGTAATTCATCGGGGATAGACCTTGATCGTAAACCTTGTAATTCCTCAGGGATAGAGCTGACTCGCCATGGAAACCAAAATCCAACTCAAGCGACTATAAATTTCCCCTGAATTTTTTTTTTCTTGTCGACTATGTTGCTTTTTATATGTCTTTATCCGACTGCTCGGGCAAATGTGAAAATATGATTTGAACGCTGGTCAAGAGGGCGTGCGTTTTAGGCAAGATGTTTGCTATTCGCCTCCTGGCTCAAATAAATTTGACACTATTGAAATTAATAATATAATTTCTCTGTATTTTTGTTTTTCGTTATAACTGGCCACACAATACATCATTGTTGGAATTTTTCTGGCCGAAAGAATTAATTGCGCTATTGCATTGGAAATGCGTTGAAGCGAACAAAGACATTGTAGAGGCTTGGCTTGCGACCGTCGTAATGAAATCGAAAGCTAAAGAAAATTTATCTCACAGCCCTAATAGGCTTAACAAGGATATTCCATTAATGAATTTTATTTGACAATCCTAACATAATCCTTATTACACACTGGTAAGCGCCAAAAATGCATAGTGGCGGCAATGTCATATTTCTCGCCCGGGCCTTCGTGTAATGATACTCAAAAGGCAAAATTCCAGGGCAACTTTTTATTCCTGACTCCGGGTCAAACACAAGGAAGGGCACACTCGTGTAAAGTGCCATAGCAAGCCAGGTCTCATTGACAAAGACTGTCCAAGTGTAAAAAGAAGATAAAAACAAAAATCCAGTGCTGTAATTTGTGTGCGATCAGTGAAAAATCATAATTGAAAGCGTGTTATTATGTCCGATGGAAAGGTCCCCCAGTGATGTTCACAGTGATAATTTTCTGTACTGATTGAAATATTGCTTCTAAAGTACCTCTTATTGATTCGTTTTATCGCTCGCCATTGTCAGTGAACCTTCATCTTAAGGAAGAGGCAAGTTTCTATCAGATTAGATAATTCCTCTCCACTCCCTCTCCTCATCTTATTCCTCTGATAAGGCAGCCAAATGGTGCTTAAAACTTCTCTCTAGCTATCTATCTATCTATCTACCTACCTGTCTGTCTATCTATCTATCTATATCTATCTATCTATCTATCTATCTATCTATCTATCTATCTATCTATCTATCTATCTATCTATCTATCTATCTATCTATCTATCTATCTACCTACCTGTCTATCTATCTATCTATCTATCTATCTATCTATCTATCTATCTATCTATCTATCTATCTATCTGTCTGTCTGTCTGTCTGTCTGTCTGTCTGTCTGTCTGTCTGTATTCTATCTATCTGTCTGCCTGTCCGTCTGTGTCTGTCTGTCCGTCTGTTTATCTATCTATCTATCTATCTATCTATCTATCTATCTATCTATCTATCTATCTATCTATCTATCTATCTATCTATCTATCTATCTATCTATCTATCTATCTATCTATCTAACTATCTATCTATCTATCTATCTATCTATCTATCTATCTATGTTGGTCTGTCTGCCTGCGTATCTGCCTGCCTGTTTGTCTGTTTGACAGTCTGATTTATTGGCTTAATAATACGTTATTCTTTAGTTCACCCAGGGTTTTTCTACTCGTCAATTGTCGTCTCGGCGTAATGATGCAATCGTTTAAGGAATTCATTACGTTAATTAAGCAACACTACTTTTGATTTCACAACTAATACTTCAATTAATTGTATATTGGCTGAAATCATATTATCTAGTCGTAATTTTATAAAAGCAGTCGATCAGTATTAGTGGTAAGCTAGTCTACTGCTGTATTTAACGGCCAGAGACCGGTTTCTCTTTCTCTCCGCCAGGTTTTAATCACAGATATGCCGCCCTTGAAATTGGCACACACAGAGAGTTCATATGTGTCCAGACAGTGTATTAAGTGCAAACACCTTTAACTCCCCCTGTAGCAGCCTGAAATAGATCCTATTGTGTTGCTGTGACATTGTTACACCAGTCAATGAGGGTTGGCAAGTCAAGATCTGACAATATTAATTGGACTGCTGATATGTACACGTAATAATCGTGAAAGGGCACGTTACGTAATGAGGTGGATCCTGTGTACACTCACGTAACACTCTCACAAGTGACCCGTGCCGACACTCTCAAATTTAATTTACGCAAATTGTCAGGTATCGATTAAATGGCAAGGGGAAGAGCGATTTTTACATGGACACCCTTCAGATGTTTAGGCATGCATAATGTCAAGTGCGATGAGAGGTGATTTCTCTCTTATGATCGTTAAATGCCTTCCTTCTTCGGTAGCTGGGACTAAGTGGTCTAGAGGCAAGGTGCTCACCTCTCGTGCCAAGGGCACCGGGTTCAAAACCCGGCCGGTGCAGGCATGTTGGAAGTTTGGGATTTTTCTCATATTTTCGTGTCCCTGATCCTATTGGGGGATAGGATTGAGTACCTAGTCTTCTCGGATAAGGACGAAAAAATTCGGAGGGCCCGTGTGCACGTTGCGCGCGTTAAAGATAACTTGGCAGTTAGAAATCGAAAAGAGCAGGCCGAACAGGCCGCTACCCCGGGCAAAAATCAAATAAAAGTTCATCTACCCGCCCTCCCCCCCCCTCATCCCCCTCCCCCCCACCCCGGAAAAAAAACCGCCGACCGGCGCTGCACTGTGGCGACGACGTGCCTGCTCCAGCTGTAAATGGGTGCAATGGCACAAAGACAAATTTCGCAAATGGGATTAAAGTAGTATACGAGTACAAAATACAAAAAAAAAAATGTTATGTGCAGTTTCGTGGGAGTGTCATAATATGCGGTAAGATATAGTCAGTAGGCTGTTGGGACCTTATTAAAACAGAGAGTATAGATTTAAAGATTTTATTTATATTTTCGCCAAATCGCGAAACCAGGTCGCTGCGGTAAACAAGAAATTGAAGAATTGAAAAGAGACATTCTTTACCAAAGATAGTGTGCATATCTGTTTACCGTGGTTTGTTCATATTTTTTGACTGATTGAAACTATTTACAACCGGTTGTAAGCTTCTCCGCCCCGTGGAAATGCACAAACGGATATTGTTTACCGCAGCGACCTACTTTCCGCTCCATGCTAACAATGGTTTCGCGGAGCCTCCCGTGTTTCGCACTGCAAATTGACCAATAGTGAACCTCTCTATACATACACACTCTCTGGTAAAACTAAACTCTAAGCCTGTGGTTATGGGACCGTAGTACTTTACATAGAACACTGTAGCTGAGAAGTGAACACACTTCAGTATTTTTTCTATTTGGCTTTGTACGTAGGCCACTCTCCCCCCTAACATCTGTCTTTGATCTTAGTTTTAACGAGGCTTCAACAGCCGACCGACGATATAGGTTTTCCTTAGGGATGGATCACTGGAATTGCCTTATCTCGAAGTCTGTAGTTACTCACTGTGGGTACGCGTGAATTTTAATCTACCTAGCATAAAACCAGGCAATAGTTAACTGGCTTAACTTAATAAAAAAAACATCGTATATTTTACAACCTCCACTGTCTTTTTGACCTAAGCCTGATTGCAGTTTGAATATTAAAAAAGATAATACTCTCGATCTTTAAGCTTTCCTTTTCGAATCAGACAGTTTTGAATAATTCACCTACGCAATACTATTAAGCCTTGATCTTTTTCTATAATCTCCAGTACACGACCTTCCTCGAAATCCATGAATGGCAAAATTTCCCTCTGTTTGAAATGCAAGGTCCATCTTATATATTCATGAAATTACGTCGGTGTAATTTCACACGTGGTAATGACTCCGCACAGTATTACCGTGTGCTACATTATGCATGAGGTAAGCTTTGGTGACATCACCAAAATCGCGTGCAGTCAGAGCATGACGCGATAAGAGTGTGGTGATGCCACGCACGAGAAACTGAGCTAAACACGGCAGACAGATTATTGAACTCTGCCAGAGAATCACCGGAAGTAGTGTAGCGTCCGGAAGTTGGACTTAATGTGTGTCTGTCGACAGCGTTGTGTCTTTGGTTTGTTGACAAGAATTGAGGGAATGACGTGACACTGGTTTGGCAGTAAGTAATAAAACAGTAGCCGTGTGTCTCTTCGTGAAGCAGAAAGGGTAAATAATAAATATCGTGGGGTATTTGCTTTATTATTGTATGCGACATTTTTTCGTATTTTGAGGTTTTGTCATGAAAATTATTCTCTCACTCTTAATTTCATTATGTATAAGTGTCATTCCAATCGGTTAAAAACTTTTCGAGGTTTGTGTTTATGACGTAATGTTGTCCTCTGATTTTACACAACTCTTCAGAGTTTTCATCCTCATTTTCTCGACAACAATAAATGGAAAATATCCGTTGATATAAAACTTGAACTTTTCAATGTTATCATTTTACTGTGTTGTTTCCTACCATCGAAAGGCTGGGGATGTCTAAAGTACACTGAAACGCCATCATTTGCTTATAAATGGCAGTTGATCCGGTTTTAGGCGTATAATCTTCATGATTAGCGTTGTCTGGACAGTAAGGAAACATTTGTTAATGAGCATCAAACTTGTATGTAATTTGGTTCACTGTGTGTTAAGATAATGTCAAGTTATTATTATTTTTTTGTTTGTTTTGTTTTGTTTATGAAAAGGCCGGGGACTCTTTTTTGTAAAGGCCCCAAAATATAATGCATGCCCATGCCATCTGTGAATAATTATATACCAGGACGCTTCAGCGTTACGCTATGTCACATGAATTCTTCCGGTTTGCTCTTGCTTTTATTTGCACTCCCAGTCATAAATCACGGCGTGTCAAACCTTCAGTTTACTTTTTTTTTTTTTAATGAAATTAACAATAAATGGCATGTGCACGGTGTCATATCTCACTTGTTGCAGTTTGTGCAGTTCCGTGAGAAATATATACAGTGTAAAAAAAGGTGCAACATTTGGTGTGAATTAATATAAACTGCAACGTTCCTTCGATCGATCCGTAATGTGGCCCATCGTCGACAGATTTGTCATCAGTGTAAAATCTGGCCCCTTCTTCATCACTGGCAAACCAGTTTTTCTATGGTGATCATTAGCCAGGCAGAGTACACAACATGCACACACATTCAGACGGCAGGGAGTTGGTTTGCGGTGGACTTCCGGCACATTCATTATTATTTCGACGTCTGTGTTTTTGTGAGTTTGTGGACCCACCTGTGGCATGTGTTTGTGGACATGCACGGGCGAACTATTGCCGCAAGCAGAAAGATTAACATATCTTTTTCCGTGCTACAGAGTATCTTGTTTCATTCTTTAGCTTAATATATACGTTTATTACACAAACATTTTACCGCGGTGCGAAACAGTTAAGCATATAACAGACATATCTCACCCACTGTAAAATCTGTTCGAAACTGAAGCCTGAAGATGATGGGGTAGAGATTCAAGTATGTCTCGATTTTAGTGTGAGATATGGACTAACCATGTGGATGTGATTATACGGGACCTGGCGCACCCGATTGTAAGTTCAGGCGTCAAACTGTCAAGCCAGCTGGCGGAAAGAGAGACCTTATGCACTGAGTCAAAACTGGCGCAAAACAGAACTGTTTCAGCCCGCCACCGGCCTGATTCTACAATATTCCGATTTTGTTTTCAGGCCCTTGACCTTATAAGTACTAGCTGAGTTACACGGCCCTGCCCGGGAGAAATATCTTTATTACTTATATAATGACCTAGATCTAGGACACAAAGTAAAGTTCCTTCTACAGACAAAGAAATACAATGACAGAATCATTGACTCGGATTCCGCGCCAACTCTGGAGTTTGTTTTACCCTTTTACGCTGAAGTTTACAGGCGATCCATGTTTTCGTTAATCCACAATTTGCTTCCTTCAGCGAATGAACAATGAGGGAAACTGCGTCAGGGTGCTAAAAATAGACCATAATAGCGTATCCCTGTTCTAAAAGCATGGAGTCGGAAGTGTTTGTTGCGAATTTACCCAGAGTTTGCAGCATTTTTATATTATCCCCTTACATCACAATAAGTCGAGTTATAGGCGATGAGAATGTTTCCAGAGTTTGGAGCCCTCTCAAAAAGGGCTTTTGAGGGCAGAACTTTCACCCTTAGCTCCATTATAGAATGATGCGTGCCTTTTTCGTTTTATTTGGTTTCCGACGAACATGACAGACATTTAGTTTCATTAATATATCACCTGTACATTTCAGGACACAGGTTACCATTCAATTTACAGGAAAGCTTGGACTTCCTGACTTGGGTCAGTCAGTGTCTCAGGCACGTCCGTTCACGGACATTGACCTTCTGTTCGCCAGAAATGGGTGTTAAACAGGTGTTGAATAATTAATTGTGTATTGCGTGTGGTCCTACTGGCGTAGGCGAGATAGAAGGGAAAGGGAGAAAAAAAAAGGAACAAAGGCATTGCCCCTGAAACTGTCAGCACTGATACAAACGTTTGATTCTGTGGCAGTGTTTATCTAGACCTTACACATTACACTGTCTGAAATAGAGGCAATCGTACAATCAACCAAACTCATCCAATATCCACTACACAATCTGAGAAACAAGACGCTGTTCAGATGACTATCTTTGTGCTACTATCTATAACATCCCATCTGCCCCTCGAGCTGCGTTTACATTTTGTTTTCTGATCTATAATTGATATTGTCTGAGTTTCTTGCCTCGCCCTGTGTGTTCGATTTTTTCGTACTATCGTGTTATGTTTGCGAACACGCCTGGAAGTTATTCCCCAGGTCAAATTAGCATACTTACATTTGAATAATGGTTATTTCTTGCAATAGGCACTTATGATAAGCGCCAGTGATCATATACCAAGGCCTGTAGAAAATAGATCGATACGTTGCTGGGAGGATGTTGCAGTATTTATAATAATGGTAGTTAGTAATGGGGAAATATCAGTATCGAGTCAACGACCCGATAATGATTTGTCGAAGAAGAGTAGGCCTATACTTCGGTGAAAAGAGGCTACCCCAATGGTAGCTTTCTTCTTGTTGTTGTGTTAGTTTACTGTACGTGAACACTGTGCATTTATAAGACAAGTCTCTGTCATATTTTCTGCATCATCCCACCTCCTCCTTAACGTCTCATTTAAATACTAATAGCAGTTGATGACGAAAATGTCTGTTCAGAACTTGTGCACACTGTTGTTGTTTTTTTGCGCGGCTATCGGTTGTTTCATTTACGTCACCAAAATTTGGAGGACATTCCCGCCCTTGTTCTCAATATCCATATCAATCGACGTCATACTGTGAGGGCCCAAAATGCTGAAATGTTCAGCAAGTTCATGACGTCAGGGGAACAAACATTATTTCAAATTGTGCACACTTTGTTTTAAACTGCGTTTTAACTGTTTAAGGAAAATGATACTAAATGGTGGGAGATGCAGAATAATTGATTCGTTTACGCGACGGAAAAAAGACAAATTCTATACGGAAAATCAAACTCAATCCAAAAAGAAGAGCGGAAACTGTAAAGAGAACGAAACGTGGAAGCGCTGCTTGGTTTGCATGTTAGGAAGACACTGGTCACTGGATATAATACTGTGGGAATGTGAGGGCGTGAATAATTAGTAAAAACTCGATCGCTGTGTGTTTGGGTCTGACACTCATTCACACCAAGAACTACTACTTATGTTAGAAGAACGGAAAAACGAGTATGACAAATCGAAACTACGCAAGGACTATTGTGCAAGTGTGTGGTTAATAGTCACTATTATAGAGCATAAGTGGGACCTCTTTCTAGCCTACTGTAAATGTATTGGTTTTTCTGTTTGATAAGGAGTGGTGCTCGGCTGCGAACTGGTTTTCAACAAAGTACGCCCCAATTATAAGGATGGTTTAAGCGCTGTTTACACGGACGATAATTTCACTGAACCAAGATAAAATAGGTAGTACAATGTAGTTAATAAAATCGTATATTAACATAGGATACTGTGTTGGGCCGATAATAATAATTATGGAGAATAAATGTGTATTCAGCTTTGAAGACTACAGAGTGTATGTCTGGAAATTTTGATACCCTCATGTGTGTTTAACAGCAAAGATCCTAGTTATTATAATTTTATCTTTTGTGAATGCTCAATCTCGATCACCAGAAGATGTTTTTTTAAACATCTAGTTTCTAAAATACAATTTTAGGTATTTACGTCTTTCAGTAAGAACACAGGGCCAAAACAAAAAACGGCTTTTGTTTTGTTATTTCCGTAAGTCGAGAATTTATGTCGACGTATCATTATAACAACGACAAGGAACGGTCAAAATGATGTGGTTCTCGAACACGCCTCGGCCTTGTTCCGTGGTGATCACGCGAGCGATCACATCGGAGCGCAGGTCAGAAAAATGATACGGCATCGTAATCAGAGCCGATCTCCGAATGAGGGACCCCTTGCCTGATTGCTCTCTCAGGCAGAAGGGCTCAGACGTGGCGGCAGGCTGGTTTGAAATCACATTAATCCACGCTAACGAGATGTGCATTACAGTATTCATTTCAAGAGAGCTTTAAGGACGATGAGCATTTCTAATTTAGACCTCTAGTTTTGCATTTAATCAGATGCCGGAAAACATGAGGTATTTTGTCAGGATATTTGTTGTTTGTGCGTGAAAGAGATTTTATTTCGTTCATTACGAAATTCTCACCAGATGGTGAGTTATCCGCGCGCGTGGTGTGTCAAGTTGGTCGGGGACGGGGTGCGGGGGGAGAAGGGGATATCTCGAGACGTAAAGAGTGAAACAGTATCTGGTGCTGGCGTTGTTAAAGCTGACGGTCTCAACAGTATTTCAGCGTGTTTCTCTCGGGTTTGATCGCCTACAGTGTCAATGCAATAATACAGTGACCCTGCGGTAGTTGTTGTTGTTGATATGATCATCGCTGCTATTGACTTATTTAAGGATACTCTTTTCTCTGTCATTGATTATGTGCTGATGGGGTTGTACTTCTTTTGAGAAAGTACATTCATTTGTGGTGGTTTCACAGCTTCTTGTGTGTTTACTCTTAAAAATAGCAGTGGCTTTGGATGGTGACGGGAACTATTCTAATTGTGGTTATTGTTGTTGTTGCAGATTGTGTCTTATATTGTAGTGATTGTGTAACACATGGAGGTTTCAGTAGGACATCTTCAATCATTTGACTGAGACTGTTGAAAAAGGTAATGCAGCGTTTGTTTGCCACTAGGTTGCTCTCTCTCTCTTTTTATCTCTCTCTGTCTCTTTCTCTCTCTGTCTCTCTCTCTCTCCTTTCTCTCTCTCTCTCTCTATCTCTTTATATCTGTGTCCCTCTATCTCTCTCTCTCTGTCTCTCTCTGCCCCCTCTATCTCTCTTTGTCCATCTCTCTCTTTATTTCACTACCTCTTTCTGTTTTTCCCTCTTTCTTTCTGCCCCTCTATCTCTCTCTGTCTCTCTTTCTGTCTCTCTTTGTCTCTCACTCTGTCTCTATCTGTCTGTCTGTCTCTCTCTCTCTCTTTTCTCTCTCTCTTTCTCTCTCTCTCTCTCTCTCTTTTTTTAAACTTGTGGAACCGTTACGGCTTTTTAAAGATTCTTAAATGATGTTGACTTTAGCAATTACGACGCCGTTTTCATTGATTGTTCAGGCATGACAAGAGCGGCGGCATTGACTGCTGAGCACATCGAATTCACAAGTTATTGCCATGGCAGTCTAAATTGTGAAGAAAAAAAACCCCATTAAATTACATACATTTATTGTATATTTATAGAGCTCTGAATGGTTTCTGAGTTAATCCTAAATAAAATAATAAATTATTTGATCACTAGTGATGATTAGGTTTTCATAAAAAAGTGGGGATGAGTTTTTTAGCTAGTTAAGTCAGGCATGCTATAGTTTATCTTTGGAGAGGAAGGATGATTGTTCAGAAGCGGACTATACGTTATAAACGACTGTACGCTGCAAATGCAAACGTATACTTCTGTCGAGAAATTTGAAATCAAAGCTTTAGTAATAATATGACAGTGATTGTATCCAGTGAATGATTAAGAGGCTGAGGTTCAGATTTAATGTAAATAATATGCAATTTACTGGGAGCAAACACAGAAAGTGTGTTAATATCTGAGACTGAATCACTAAAATTCAATTTCCTCCCAAAATTTAGAATAATATAACACGACAAAGTCTACTATCCCATAAAAGTTGATGATCAAGGGTCGGGGATTCAGATTTACCGTAAATAATACGCAATTTACCAAGAGCAAACACACAAAGTGTACTATTATTAGGGATCGAATGACTAAAAGTGAGCACTCTCTGAACTGAGGTGTGTCTGGTTAATTATTTTCACAGCCGCTGTACATTGTTTTCCGATACCTAATAACCTTCGTCCACTGCACATCTGTTAACCATGAGACTATAGACTGTTGTGTAGAAGGAGGCGATAGGAGATGGATGGAAACAAGATGGAAATACTAGGTAGGGAGATATATATATATATAACAGAACTACGTTTCATGTCGTCAAGGATGTCACGATCCATGAAGCTTTCATAAGCATTGCTGTGAACTGTCTCGGGGGGGGGGGGGGGGGGATTGTGTGTGTTTGTGTGTGTGTGGGAGGGAGGGGGACTGGAAATGGTGTAAACATTAGATTTATCAAGATGTTTGTCTCTCGGGGGCTCCGGCCGACTGCTGTTAGCCTTAAATTGGAGTTAGCATTTACAATAAGGTATCGCTGGTTCGATCATGAAAGCTTACAAGGTGTAACCGCACCTCTGTACATGATATTTTTTTTAGCCAAATATTCTATGAACTCGTTCAGGGAATTTTACTAATGATAAGGTGGGAGTAGGACTATATTTTATTACTGAAAATTTGTAAACGATAATGAATACATTTCAAATAAAACAGTGATTCTTCCTCTCCAATAAAATTTGCTCCCTCACATTTATGCTGTTTCATGAGAGGGCCAGGGATATTTATTTATGTACTTTAGGTAGGGGGTACCGAAACAAGTAGGTGGAGACAATACACTTGTGGCCACGCCAGACTCTGTATTAGATAAGGAAAGGAAGTAGTTGTGAATCCTTGGTAGCAAGTATAGGACCGAATAATGTGGAAAGATGGAAAAGTAGTGAGGGAAGAGTAGAAAGTGATGGAAATGAAGAGCAGGGTACAGTCCTCTCTTTCCCAATCCATCAGTGTCTCTGAAGTACCTGGTGGACATGGGGGCGCAGATGTTGGAGCCAGAGCGGCTTCTTTCCCGTTGACACAATTCGAGTTCACAGTTTATCGAACAGTGTTAGTCTCAGACCACTGCCTAAAGCGTCCAACTCTTGCAAGTTTAGAAAGACCAAAACATCTCTTGTTATAGTTAGGTTAATGGCTTTGGGGAAATGAAAGCCTATTTTGGAAAACGATTGTGGATAATGTGGAATATATCACAAACACTTGAAAATCTTAGCAGTTTTCTAGTTTTCAATAATCTACACAACGTGACATCATTATGAATTTGACATTTGTCATTCTATACGATGCTACAATCTCACTGTAAAAGTGGGGGCTCTACTATGAAACTAACTAAATGAAGCTTAAGCTTCAGGGCTCCTGGTCCTGGGGGAGGGGGAAGGGGCCTGAAGAAACTTTCTTTTCATGTTTGAATTTTAGATGTTGCCCTATTGTTGCTGGTTGCAAATGGGGCCCCTTATTAGTTCAAGCTCCACAGTCTCAAAAATGTGGGTCCGCCACTGCCACCCGTAAATATGCTCAGAAATAAGCTTGCCAGTTCAACTTTTAGGTGGGGGCTGAGACGATGAGAGTGTAACTGAGAATGGTATGTAGCCCTGGCGAAGTCTGACAAGGTGAAAAATGATGTTTTATTCTTCTATGTTCCCTTCCTTCTCCGTGATGACTGAGGAATACAAGAGGAAAAATTGTTGACCTACAAGTCTTCCGAATTCAGGAATGATTTAGATGGCCAAAAAAAAGTGTGGCCAGCGAAAAATTCCCCGGTCTCTCGACTACTGGCGCATCTGTAGTGGCGTTGCGTGTCTGGTTATTTGCTAAGTGAAATGTATGAGCTCACGAAAATGAGGTGTAAATGATAGGTGTGAACGCTGAACAAGTCATGTGACAGTATTCCCCCACATTGATGCGAATTCCGTAAAATTGTTTCGCACTGCGAGAAAGGTTAAACTGGGTACGTTATCGATATCGTGCCGTGTTTTTGTCAGTGTAAGTAAACAGTGTTATTTCCGGTTTTCAGAAAATACGTATTTGTTACAAACTGTACAGCCACGCTGTAATCCCAGACACAGAATAGCGAGATAAACCATTCCTTCTCCCGCTATAATGTTCACAAACTTTGCGCCTGTAAATGAGGTGAGTACAACTCTTTTTCGTTCAATTATCAAGGGGTGTGGTGCGAATTGTTGCATTGTTGACGATGATACGCGCGCAAGACGACGCACGGAAGATGACGAAGTGATCTGTCTCGGTATCCTGTGTCTCGGCTGTAACTTACTTGAATGACATTTTCACTTCCTGAAGTACACAAGTCTGTGCAACATGCGTCATCTTACGGATATTCGTTGAAAATATTGAATTTTCCAAACTGTTTGAATGTTTGGTATGTCGAGCGTAATTCATTTTATAGATTTTTAGAGACAAAAAAAGTTTGGCGTAACTTGCCGAAGGATTTATTTCTATTAAGGAAGTGCTTTATTTACTGAGTCAGTTTCAGTGTGGTGGGGTTTGTCTTAGAGTTTGTCCTGGAAAAGTAGCAAGGTCATTAAGTGTTTTGCTTTGCGAAGTGTGTCAAATTGTTGTCGTTCTAGCTAGTAAAGAACCTACCTAAGAATGCCCACCACTAGTTTGTTGTTACAGAACAGAACCTACGATTAAATTCAGTGTTTCTGCAATAACTGCGCGTGGGATTTATAGAGCACGCCTTAGCATTCTGTGTTCTGGCAGATTCTACTGGGTCTCAATACAACAAGAACTGTAGGAAGCTAGTGATGTTTTTCTGTGCTATGAGGGTGGGAGTTCTGATCATCGAACATTTTTTCTTATCCACTAGCTCAAGAAATGCCATCCTGTTTATCAAGGCATTCTCCATAGTTCACATGGAAATGTCCCAGCCAACAACAGAACTTCCATAACACGCCCTGTCATCAATTGGTTTCTTTAGCTTACCCACATACATTCTATTTCATTTCTCCCTCTCACATTTATTTACCCATCGTCTAATACAGTGGAAGTAGGCAATCCCTTTAGTGCAGATTTAACCATTATTTGCATGGTATCTTACAGCAATGTCCATCATCGTGTCTTATACAATATAGTTATATATGACAACGACTGCACTGACATGAATAAAGATAACTTCTGGTTATAAGTATCTGCCTTAAGCGGGCAGAGAGGAAAAATTTTTGCAGATCTATTTTATTCAGAATAAACAAACAAGCTAACTAAAATGGCTGTGTGGCGTCAACCTACAAATCCCAAAGTCGATTCCCACTCCCAGACGGTGGACAGTGTTCACGCCGCAATGTGTAGGTTTTTTGTTAAAACACTGGCAACGGCATAACTTTCAATGTTCAAAAGTTGAGGGACAAAAGGACAAAACTGAATGTTACAGACTACGTATAAATCTTCTGGTGATAGAGAAACTCTTCATATCGCGGGGGGAGAAATGCCACAACGTAGCAATTACATATTAATCATAGGCTTGTTACGTTCACCAGACCATCTAATAATATCCATCGTGGTTATTGGTGATTATTCTGTACATTTTATCAGTTTCTTTGGCACGATAATTATGTTCAGTGACCATGACATTTTTTCATAAAATATACGTTGAAACTGTAGAGTAAGATGTGTCAATCATCCCTGTATCTGTAGATTTTATCACTGCATATTAAGTTTTTGTTTTGTTTTGTTTTAACTGGAATCTGGTTTTGTATTAATAATTTAGTACGGGGATAGGTTTACATCTTTATAAGTTCTTGTGCTCTGGATCGATTTACCTTGCTTGTTTCCTTCAAAAGTACAATGAAAAAATATGCATGTGATGACTGTCTGTTTATAGTATATCACATTCTCATGGGCAGGCTATGGCAGACACGAATAATTGTACTTCTTGGTAAAAAAAAAAAAAAAATTGCAATATGTAGTTGCCCAGAACTGGCTTCTGGAGTGCCCCTGCACTTTTGAAAAAAAAAAAAAAATAGGTGGAGTTAGAGCCGAGGCATGACACATTGTAACTGTAATATCCTGTAATTGAATTTTCATACTTGTTGAGGATAATTCACACAAAGCTTGTTTCGCTATAGATTTCTTATAACTGAACGGTCGGCGGAAAAAACAAAATACTTGACAAAAAAATAACAAGAGCAAAGTGAAATAAGAAAAAATTTTTCTATCGGATATTGTGAACGTGGATGGCAAATCTGGGCATTCTCAGCTGCCCATCAGCTGCCCATCAGCTGCCCATCTTTGTGTATTAAATGATCATTCGGCGTGTCAGATAGCAATAGTAATACTGTCATGGTGGTCGAGTGCTCAGGGAATAGCAGGACTATCACAGAGGCCGAGTGTTCACTTTTTCCGTCCTTGGTTTTCAAACACAATCAGGCAGCTCGTATGTTAAAGGAAAAATATCGCGCCAGAGCGAATTTCGTTGTTTTCTGTCTCGCACTGGAAAAGAACAGCTAGGAAATGGATGGCAAATACTGAATACTGAAGTTTACCTAATAATACCGTGCCTGCACTATGGATATTGAGTGTTTGAGGGTAATAAACAAAAAAGTTATTTCCAATCTTTTGTATCAAGAACTATGTGATATTCCACAAGGTCTCTGTCCTATTTCTTTTCTTTCCGTCGATGGGCAGATGAACTTTGAGTCCAACATTTTAAAGTTACTATGTGTACAGTGTTCTGACCTTTCGGTACAGCTCGTGCGTGAAAAAATGTCACTCACGTGCACCTTGTGAGTAATGTCAATTTGCATAGTTTGTTATAGATTCGGTACATTTTTCTCTTGGTGGGCATGTCCCTAAAACATAACATGCCAGATGTGATGGTCATGAAAATGTAGGGTAATGGTGCGTGGTGGTATTAATGATGCTTTCCATAGATCATGATAGAATCAATATTCCAGGCTGCAGTGGAGTGGTGATTGCATTTAGCACAAACGTTATACCAATCTACCAGGTGCATGTGAGGCCTTAGGACTGGGCCCAGGTTTCCGCACTGCGTAAAAAGTGCCATAACTAGTAGTCGTCAAGTAACAAAACGTTGATTATTATCTGATGACCAACCTATTCTATGCCAAGGGCAAGACAACCTGCACAAATTGTAGCTTGTACTAGCGAATTGTTTGCAGTTTACTCACTGCGCGCCTGTCTGTGATTCGTAAATTTCAGCCACAATTCTCAGATCTTATCTTAGTATTCGTGTTCAGCTGGGCACGATGGAAAGAGAGGATGTCTGGGATAATGATTGGTCTTATTTCTCATTTGGTGAGTATTTCTTCTCATAGCGACATTTGCGATACTGTACTGTGTTTTGCATTTCATCAGGTGTCTTGAGAACAAAAGTTAATAACCGCATCAAGCATTTCCATTTAGGATTCTTTTAGCCTTGTGGTCTACATTTAACATCCTAAGAAAAGAATTTTAGGATCTAGAGACAGAGGAAGCCCAAGAAAACGATGGGTGGAAAAAGTGACTGAGATTCTTAAGGAACACAGTCTTACTCAAACAAGGGTCACATACCTCGCTTTGGACCGACGTTTGAGTCTCCCCGCGTCGCTGCCCGGCAACAGCGGAAAAACCAGACCTAACCTAATCAAAATAAACGATTAAACAGAATGACGCATATCACTATTATCTTTAAGATTAACCTTTAGTCCCTCTGCTTAGCCATAGCTGTAAACTTTCTAAGTCTCTTGCACCAGGTCAGGCGACTGTCTCATGTAGCAAGGCGGAAATATTTTCAGACGATAATGAAAAGTCTAGTGACAAACTGTCTGGGTCATTTGCTAAATGTGGCAAGACACGGTGAGGTTATACAGTTCACGCACACATACCCACGCGTGTACACACACACACACACATACACACACAGACGAAACAACATAACACTGTTGGTTTCTATGTTTGTAGGGTTACAAAGAATTATCCTTCAAAAAGCTGCCCTATTTTCAATGGAAGTATCTTGAAGATAATATATCAGAAAGAAAGATTTTGTTAGCGAGATAATAATGCCTTTTCCTTCAATCATTCGAATTGTGATCCCGAGAATGGTTGGGGAAAATATAATTTTTCAGATGTATTTATATTTTCCATGCTTTTGCTTTTAATGAGAAGCAGACATGCGTATACAAGTGTATCTTCCAGGAGGTAAAACACGCTCAGAAATGCCGGAGATTCTAGTTATGCAAGACTCTTCAGTGTCGTTTCGTTAATTATGTCATGCGAAAGGAGATCGTTGTACAAGTTCGTACTTTTGGCCCATTATGCAACTGCTAAAATCAATCTAGGAAACAAGAGACGAAACGAAATTGGACTGAAGCGATTATTATGTCATACTTTTCACATGGAATTTCATGACACAAAAATATCAACTTTAAAAACAAGCTTGGATCAAATTTCGCAATGCTGAGCCAGAGCAGCCGCATTATCGAGCGATATGATTCCTTTTTCACATCATTATGGACGCTGCCCAAAAAGCATATTAGCTGTATTGTCCGTGATATTGGCCTGTCTCTCGACCTCTCCCGCCGCCAATCTCACATCTCTGAGTCAGTGTAGTTGGTCATTGCCCGCGTCCAATCAGCATGCCATGGAATAAGCATAGTTATGACATAATATCGGCCACTTGAAAGCAAACCGTTCTAATGAAAAGGAAAGCCAACGCAAATCGATTTTTCTTTATGGGTTTAGGCAGCGGGAGGATGGGAGGTATAATTCTGTTTTATTCATGTTTGAGATGACAGATGATCATTTCAGTTTGCTGGAAGTTGTCATTTGAAGTCTTGGTCAACGACAGGTGTTTTTTTCATCACACACATTTGAATAAAAGAAGCCAGAGGGGATAACATTGACTAGCTGTAGAGTGAGGGGAATTTTATTTTTTATTTATTTATTTATTTATTTGTCTTTCTGCCTGTCTACCTATTTATTTATTTATTTACTTATTTATTTATTTATTGCCATTATTTATTATGTGCTTGGATGTGTATGAGGTGTGAGTGCGTGCATATGTTTCATTATTCTAAGTTACGGAGCCTGTGAAACTGCTTTGTTAAACCCAGGGGTAGGCCAAGAGTTACTTTGCCATAATATTATTTTATTTGCTGTGTTATATTGTAACTAAAGTACGTCAGGTATATGGATTTATTTTCTTTGATTATAACAATAAAGCTCAAATGCATATGCCAGTTGAATTATAAATGTGGGTGTTCTTTAATTGTGTATAGGTTCATTGTTATTTTAATTTCTCTGCTTATCTACGCTGATCCCTCTCAAATTCTCCGAAGTAGTGACTTGGACATCGGAGGGATCTATGTATCTGCCTCCGACAGTTTTACAATAGAAGAGAGGGATGAAATGTGATAACATTGTTTTAAACCGGTGTGTTTTTTTTCCCGATCACACTAATCAACGTCAATTGCTTCGTTTTTATCTTCATCTCTCAAGTCCAGGGCCCAGATTTTGTAATTTGTCTGAGTTTTTCTTCAGTGTTTGTCTCCATGAAGATAAACTAGCAGAGCAGATTTCCATAATCTGATCCATTTCCCAAAATCACCGCGCTGCATGCAAGTCATATATCCACATAAAACATTCATCATGATATAACTAATGACTCTAGACATAGGGCCCACATCATGTCAGTATTGCTATACTCGCAGAACAAAGAAGCATGCACTTGCGGGGACAAAAAGAAGATAATTTGTATGGATGTTTTCTCTATCAATATTGATGGTCCCAAGCAAGAATTTCTCTCCATGCTAATTGGTCCTGCAAACAGCCATGGCTGCTAATTGTGAGACCTGGGGTTTGTAACATCAATGAATGCCTGCAAAAATTACCCTCTCATTTTGGGCATGAGTTCCAGAACAATGGCATGTCGATGGTGCAGTCCTGTAGAATGGCTATCGACGGAAAACCTAGTTTACCTGCTAATGATCTGTACAGTTTGGGTCTCATGCGCTAAAACCGTCCAGTTTCAGGGGGTAAATCAAGCCCCGTTTTGAAAGAAAAGTCAGCGAAAGCTCAGTTGAAGGGCTATTGATATGATTAGCAGCACAGATACCAGTGTCAATAGCACTGATTACTGTAGGCTAACATGTTAAATGTCTGGAGTTAATTGTGTATTTCTTAAATTTTGCATTGTGTTTCAATTCAGAATAATGAAACAAAAATTCTGTACGATTATGAATGAACCAATCTGGCAATTAAAGTTTTGTTGTTTTTTTTAGCTCATAGGATAGGCAAGTCCTTGTATACAAGTGTAACTTTAGAGTTCGTTCTTTATGGCATTGCTACATAATACAAATTATACACCGCTCATGGTCACTAGGCTATACAGATAGAAAGTAAAAGAGCAAATGGGCGGAGCTCGAGTTTACTGATAAGTAAAGCTGTCTTACATTAATGGTGACTGTAACACGTTTAAATATCTGATGGTCAATCAGTTGTATATTTAGTTTAGAAATCAGAAAGATAAAGAAGTAGGGCAGCACCGTCTAAAGGTTGCATGAGATTTTAAAATAAATGTTTGTTCTTCAATTCGATCTTGTGATTAGCTGCCAAATTTAAGATTAAAGAAAAGAAAGGGAATTATTACTATCGTCGTGTATAAATCAGGTCATTGAGCTTCGTTTTAGAATTGACGCTGGTGTTATTTTGGAGTAAGCGGAATATTTGTTACAGACAGAAAGACAGGTAGGCAGATCGCCACCTTACTTCTTGTTTGTTCTATCTCCATTTTCTGGAAAACTGGAGATCTTTTACTATGTGGAACAGGTGTAACAAATGCACACCTTGACCCTTGTTTAATATGCCATTGTGTTGTGTTTATTCCAACTCCTTGCGAAAATATTAAAGCTGCAAACGATTAACGTCGGTTTTCTCAGTTGTGCGAAAAGTAGTGTTGGAACTAACAACAACTAAGGTCGCGAGATACACTTCTTGGATGCATTTCACTGAAATGAACAGGTCCCAAACAGATGAGAGTTCGTCTTTTTTGGGGGGGGGGGGGGGTGTCTCTTGTTTTTTCTGACTTTCTGAATTATTATCAGTCGGGGCCAAGCCACCCTAACCTGGTCACCGCTTTGGAATTGGCGAGAGATCATCGGTTTGTTGAGCACAGCACTAGCTCAGCTATCCAGATAGACCTGAAAAACAACAATTAAAGCTCTCGAGGCGCTGAGGTGAAATTATGGCTTCCTGACTTCTTATGTACCGAAACCATCTAGTAAATGGCTATGCATGGAGTAGGACCAGAATAACTTTTATCCCACTCGGGCTTATCACGAGCGATGATGGCCATTGGTGGTCAAGTTGAACGACCGGTACCCTGGGTCATGGCATGGACCCACGACATCATATAATATTTAACGGCGATACAGAATTCTATACACGGGTATTATAGTCCAACTGCATTAATTATTGATACGAGCACTAGGGACTATGGGATATCTCAAACAAGTTGTGTTACAGCCTAGCTTGCTTGCCTTTGTAATGACGAAATAATGCCAATTACCTAGAATTTTTGTCCGATTGCCAGTGATTGGTCCAGAACTGGGTTGTCAACAGAGATGCCACCCTTTTAACTCGATTTTATGGGTTTAATTTGTTGAAAGTAAAGAAAACATCGCTGATTTCACATGTCGTACTCGTTTCTTCAAAGTAATATTAGCGTGGGATACCTGGTATATGTACAATATGTTACTCAAGGCCGACCTTGATAAACGTAATCTGAAGGGACACTGGTAGGTTTAACGAAAGGCTGTTGTTATACGTACGCACGCATCCCAAGTGTTTTGCGCTAGGGGCGCTTGCGTACACATATTACCCTTAACCCTGTCCTTATCCTCAACCTTAAATATTATGGAATCGCTAACCCTAACCCCTACCTTTTCAGTAAAAAAAAAAAACACAAAACAGGAGGAAAAGAAAAAGAAAATCTGAAAGAATAATTAATTAAGGCTGTTGTTAGGAGTATTTCGGGAGGAGCTCTCTAGCTCTGGGGTCACAAAAGGCTTTAAAATACGCACCCCTAGCGCAAAAACATTGGGGGACTTACGCACTTGTAACAACATGCCTATCGAAAACTGTAAAACCGAAACGGAATTGGATAATACAGTTATTGCAATATTATGGTTTTAATACGGTTTGTTTAAAATAATTCTCATAGATTAGTCTGGTTTCTCTACGATTTGAGTTCTCGCACTTCATGCGAGGTAAGAGGAATGCTTTTTCATAATTATGTTATGAGGGTGTAGTACTCTGTGAGCGCAGAATAAAGGACGAATCATGGTCTATTTGTTTCACCAGGAAATATTTCACGGTATCCGAAAGTTGTATCAGTTTGAGAACTCTGGCCATCAACCTACATGCCTAATCCATAAACGGGGATATAGTTAGTATAATTATGTATCACCACAGCTAATGTATATTTATACTTGTAGATGTAAAAGGACGTATTATAAGATCGCAACAGCATCCGGATTCCGTGCGAAACGCAAGGTGGTCATTTCCTTTGGCCAATGCTCTTCTCTGTTATTTTGTCACATGAATTGTTAATTGGTCATTGTCCCCCAAGTGGCCGCAATTCTTTGCGAATTTCGCTCGGTGCTTGCAATTAATGGCCTTTTAACGACTTTGCTTGGATCTAAATAGCTTGTATGTGTTCGTGTAATGCGCTCCCAATACCCTGAACTTGTTTTCCACACCACCCTCACCCCGACACACGTGGGCTACTATGTTAGTAAACGCCTACACGCTCACACATAGACTCAAAAGTGCATACAGGCCCATGCACATACAGACGAATTCGACGACATTATTTAGTCAACTGAAAAAGAGACACCGCACCACACCGGGAAAAACGATTACATTCGTTAAAATCAGTCGTTGTCTGGGGATGGATCTACGCATGGCCTGATTAAGACGGACAAACTATAGATCTTTGTAAGGAAAATTATGGAGAAGGGGGAAGGGGCGTGCGGGGAGGAGGGTAAAGGGGGTATAAGAAAACCCATGAGGTAAAAAGGAATTTCACTCCTCACTGTTTAATTTCTTTAATTGTCGCCAATCTTTGAAGTATACAACACAGACAGGCGTAACGCCGTCCCTCTTCATCTCTTCGGACACTATTATCCTAACACAATGTGATAAGATCTGTTATCATGCCAAGAACACTTGCGACCGAGACGTATATTTTTGTCTCCCCTTTACTCACTGCCTCACACACTTATTCACTCACTCACCTGCTCACTCACTCATTCACTCACTCACTCACTCACTCCATCACTCACTCACTCTCTCATTCATTTACTCACTCACTCACGCATGCACGCGCACACACATACACACACGTTACCAATAACCCGTATACTTTATATTCACCACTTACTTGGTCAAATATGTGGATACACTAGCATTGAAAGACACTTTCAAACAGTGTCCACACACTCTACTCATATTATGTAAGTTTAATAGACTTTCGAACAATCAAAAACCCCTTAAGAACTATTGACCTTCTACTGTTCTCCAAACTGAGAGCAACAGCTGCATGTGATAACTATATAATAATATATTATATAATACATTTTCCAGCCTTTTGTATTCAACTTCAATCCCACTAGGACCAATGCACTTTTATGCTCATGTAATCAACTCAGTATAAAATTAAAACTGGGAATCTGTTGATTTATGTTTTGTGAACAGAAAAATCGTTGTCAATCAAGAATCTGGATAAAATACACGGTAAATGCAACCAAGAAGATTTATACAATTAATGATCTTTTCCAGTTTGTTGTGGGCACGTATTCAGCAACAGCCAAGCCATCAGTATTCCCAGAGTCGTGACTAGCGAGATGCATCGGTTTGGTCCAGCTTTTCTAGTTTTCCTATTTATTTCATCCGCACAGCATCTATCTATCTATCTACCTATCTATCTATCTATCTATCTATCTATCTATCTATCTATCTATCTATCTATCTATTTGTCTATCTATCTATCTATCTATCTATCTATCTATCTGTCTATCTATCTATCTGTCTATCTATCTATCTATCTATCTGTCTATCTATCTATCTATCTATCTATCTACCTACCTATCTATCTACCTATCTATGTATCTATCTATCTATCTATCTATCTATCTATATCTATCTATCTATCTATCTATCTATCTATCTATCTATCTATCTATCTATCTATCTATCTATCTATCTATCTATATGTCTATCTATCTATCTATCTATCTATCTATCTATCTATCTATCTATCTATCTATCTAATATCCTTGCTATATCATGCCAGTGGTGGGTAATTAAAAAAAAAAGATCAAAGAAAGGGAATTTGATTACCATTTTCATTTTATCCGTGTAACCCCCTTGTCTCTCTTTTAAGACAGTCACCAGGTGTAAACACAACCCGTAACAATTCCATAAGACAGTCTAGCTTATAGAGAGAAGATGGGGCGTTTGGGGGCAGGGAGGGGGCATGTGTACAAGGCCATGCGATTCACTCACAAGACGGATTTAAAATATATTTATATCGATTTGACCGTGTCATGGAGGGCGTCTCAGTGTAATGCGGTTTAATGGAAACCTTTTAATTTGACAAGACACCATTTAATACTGTGCAGTTTAGTGCATTTTTAATCTCAGAGCTCTGAAAGAACACTGCATGTGCCGAATAAGACAGTATTTTAATCTTCAAACCCCAGCCCCGACCTAGTCCTTTTCTGTCTTCTCCGGTAGTAAGCAGTCAGCCAGTGCAAGACGTGCCAATGTTCATGAACGAACCTGGGAAATTAAAGTCTCCTCAGCTAGATATATTCCTGGAGGCATCAAAGTAAGATTTACCAAAAACGATTCACAATTTGATGAATGTACAATCCATATATTTCAAATAAGGGCGAGCTGCAAATCATACGAGCAGCAGTGGCGGAGCTGACAGGGGAGCAGAGGGACCGGCTGCTCCCACTAAGCATAATCTTTTTAAAAATAATGGTTCCATTTCAGGAAATGTTTAACCCTTTTCTCGAGTTTAAATGCAAAATAACAATGTACATCGTTTAATATTGCACCTGCCATATGTTTTGATTTTAAATACAAAATATAGAACGAATATGCTAAACATTATTTGGCTCATATTCTGGTTCTTTTTTGTTGATCTAGCTTTGCTCATGAAGCCGAGAACTCTGAGACAACCCCCGAACCTAGAAACATGCGTTTTTCACCTAAATTCCTTAAACATAATGTACATGGACGAATGAAGTTATAATTTTCAAAGTTGAGCCTTAGCTTTTCCGCGCTGAGTTTTATAGTGCAACATTCCTAGGTTTTCCTGTCCGTGTTTTTGATGGTGCTGTGTTTTGGTAGGTTTACGACATTTTGCGGTGACGGTGTAAGAGCCCAGACATATTGGTTTCGGCTTCGTTTCGCGTTCGGTTCGCTTTGGGCAGTTTTGCCAAATGATTTCAAGCGAGCTTCTTGTTCTTGTTTGTTCCAACTCCACTTTTTGCACAACTGACATATTTGAAGGTAAAGGTTTGCGGCTTTTGTACTATGATAAGGAGTTGGAATAACTCGGAACTGTGAAAGAGCTTGATAAGTGCCACAACGCATTTGAAACAAGTGTCAAAGTGTACATTTGTTATACCTCTTCTACATACTATAAGATCTTCTGTTTTTCAGAAAATGGAGTAGAACATACAAGAACTAAGGTCACTTTTCAGTCTCGTTTTGCCGAAAAGCCGCGAACATGTCAAAAACATTCAAATTCACGCCTTTTAGAGCCCTTTCCCTTCCGTCTCATTTCGTTTCATTTTGTCATCGAGACTGACCTCTATAGGCAAAAAGCCGAAAGCGAAATGAAACCGAAGCCTCTGTGTCTGGGCTCTCAAGAATCAAGCTGCTGAGGAAAGTATGCTATTTTCAGTACGCCAGGGCGTAGGCAGGACTGTTCTGCTTGCGTGGAATAATTACACCAAGAAGTTAAATGCAACGTCAATGCGCTAATGCAACATAATTGGCGTTGTATGAGCTACCAGATAATTTCATGATGGGCGTATTTATGCAAATAAGCAAACATACAGGCCATAGGACCAATTCTGTAACTTGCACTCCACTAAGCACACTGCAAAAAAGCACAAGGTCTGATATAGAGATTCTGATAACATATAACTAGTGTTGTTATTTCGAATTCTGCACGTTTTTTTTTTTTATATGAACTTCTCTGTAAGTGTGTAAGGAGATGGGGAAAGATATTCTGAAAACGATATTTCTGATTTTCTGAAGAAATGAAAAACTCATAGTCCTTTATTTTTTTTGGTTGGTCACATTACCTATTTTATCATCAAAACAGTTTGGCATGACAAGGTCTGTAGCTTAACACCCCTACAGCTAATTGTTGGTATGCATACGCTAAATGCCCCCTATTGTTGCTATTTATGTAAATAATATCCAGTTACAATCACATTAACACAGTGAGGTGTCCGTTTATCTAATTAATGTAATGGTAGAAATAATAGCTAGAGACATATTATGAATATGAATATCGTAAGAGTAATCATATAAAACTTGTTTGTTCACTAGTAGCTGAGGTACCCGGCTTTGCCCGATATAAATCTGCATCCGCCCGCCTTTCCGTCACCCTCTCTCTCTCTTTCTTTCTTTCTCTCTCTGTCTCTTTCTTTCTCTCTCTCTCTCTCTCTCTCTTTCTTTCTCTCTCTCTTTCTCTCTCTCTCTGTCTAACTGTCTGTCTGTCTATCTGACTCTCGCTCCCTCTGTCTGTCTCTTTCTCTTTCTCTATCTCTTTCTTTCTCTCTGCATTTCTCTTTCTCTTCTCTCTCTCTCTCTCTCTCTCTCTCTCTCTCTCTCTCTCTCTCTCTCTCTCTCTCTCTCTCTTTCAGGAAGATTCCAGGCATATATTATCTAACTCTGCTCTCTGAGACTGCTTCCAGTGTGATTTTCTAGAACAATGTGTCTACGAATACCATACAGATTACATTACTTGAGCGGTTCAATGTTAGGTGCAAATCACATAGGGTTTAGATAACCAGCATTTTTGGCGACATTGTTGTATGCTGCTGGGAGAAAGGGATACATATCACAAACAAACAAACACATGTTTTCGCTGATGGCCAGTGCAGTTGTGTACACATTCTCATCATGGTATTTCCCTCTTTGGACATTCTAGCCCCTCTCCACAGTTCAGAATCAACTCACCATTGCGTGTAGAATTAGTTCATGGAAGGCATTTCTGGCAAATGTCTCCTAATCCTAATGGTCATTACCATTCCATGGGCACAAATAATTCACACTTCTAGTCGTTGTTGTTGATGTTATTATCCGATGTAAACCGGAGCAACGACCTGAATTTTTAACCTGAGGCCTTTTTTTTAATGGAACATCAATGTTAAAGCATTTGCCAGCTGGAGGCTCATTAAGCATTGGATGGATTCCCTGCATCCGGGACGGAAAAACAAATAATAATCATAGTGAGAAAAAACTAAGCGGACGATACACAATAATTATTATTGAAGTTGGTGGAGCTATTTTTATTAACGCTTGATCGTTATGGATTTGGCCTTCTCCGTCCTACTGTGATGTGAAGTATTTAACGGCCAGTGATACCTTTAATCACACATTCGGGCATAGTTAATGGTGGAAACTAGAAACACGAAATGTAAAGATTGTGATGAGTTTGATTTTTTTTTTTTTCCTGTGAATGTGTCTCGGACATTTGAAGTGAGATTGTGTTTGAAATTTGACACCAAGGCAGACATGGGGAAATTAAACAGTTTTGAATGGATCTTCCCCGCTTGGACTCATCAAAGGATCAGATATCACGTTTTCCTACCCTTACCGTACATCTCTATTCATTTTTTTATTCCACTGATTGTATGTGTTGTTTAATGAGCGGCTGTTGGTTTGTTTGTTAGTTTGTTTTCCTGTTTTTTCTTAGAGAGTTCTAAAATTATTTTTTAAGGAAACTTCTGTGCAATTGACAAAAAGCAACGGGCAAGTTCAATTAACGCAGTATAATATAATAGATATTATGAAAAACAAATTCAGGCAATCTTGATACTGGTTGATCAAGTTGATCTCCGTAGAAGGTCATTTTGATAGATTTTATGGCGTTAAATCTTCCCATGCTCAACAGGAGAGAAGTCATTCTGGTGATTTATTTTAATCTGACAATTACCAGTCAATTACCATACTATTCTTCGTGTCATCAATTTGTTTCATTTCTATCATTTTCAAATGAAGCAGTACTACTGGAATTTACCCGTGTGTGTGTGCCTAGAAATAGTGAATCTACCTGTTGAGGCTGACGTAATATTAAAGCAGTAATTCGCAAACTTTTTTTTTTTTTAAATAACAGATGTTTTCATAAACGAGCTCAATTGTTGTAACTTTTGTTCTTTATTGTACAAGTCGGAGTGATGGTGACCTTAGCAATACACGATAACCTTTGCTACTGTCCACAGTTTTAGCTTTTGGCATTTAAGTTTAAGGATTTTTATGAGCACATTGATCTACAGTCAGTGGCTGTGGATAATAATGTTGCTATTTTCAAGTCATCGTGGCATTGAACAATGTCGTAAGTTTTGTTTGGTGCACTTATCGAGACCTTAGTTCTTGTTTGTTCTATCTCCACAGTTTGCAGAACTGAGAAATTCGGCCTTAAACATTCGCTGCTATAGTTATTATTATATGGATTTAGAATAAATCGGAACTGTGAAACAGCTTGATAAGTGCCACAAGGCATTTTAAACAAGTGTCAAAGTGTGCATTTTTATATACCTCTTCTACATACCAAAAGATCTCCAGTTTTTCAGAAAATGGAGACAGACCAAACAAGAACTAAGATGGGGAATTTGTTGTCGTTGTTGTAACTGATGCTAGAGCTGGTGATGGTGATGATCGTAGTAGTGGTTTTGGCTTGTTGTAGTGTGCTGCAGTGCTTGTTATGAAGCCTAGACCTCTATAAATTGTAACACGCTAAAGCGTAATTGTGAAAATGCTTTTTTCTCGTGGTTACATAATGAGACCTAGGAGTTTCTAACGTCGTGCATTCCCTTGAGTGAGACAGCCAATGATCTGAGAGGACTGTAGTGATACCGAGAATTCCCAACAATTTCACAAGTCCAGAGCACCAGAAAGTATCCCTTAGGGTACCACAGCTGGTATTTGTATTTATGGATTACTGACTGCTTTGGGACTGTGTAATTTCAGTAATGGATCGCCCGCCCCTTATTTATGTAGCTTGAACAAAGAACTCCAAAATGTTGATGTATTCGCAAACAGGGCCAAAAAGCGTCATGCAGGTCAAAGGTAAAAAACACCCTGTGAGGCTTTGACTTCAAAAATATTAATCCATGACCTGATCTCACGGACCTGATATTGCAAATCTCCCGGTTTAGGATTGCTGGTTGGTTTAATGATGTCTATGTCTTCAGGAAGGTGTCGATGTCGTATCTGATAAAATTTAATGATGCTGATTGTGGTAATTTTTGTTTAACTCCTTTCAACTAAAAAAAACAAAAAACAAGGAATAAAAATCTTGTGGAATATAGTTAATAATGGCCATTGCCCTTAGAGGAAGCTTATCTAATGTGATCTCCCTGTTCCTGAGCTTTGAGCGTTGCATAAGATTTCATAATGAACACTGACATGTTCGTACTAAATGACAGGTTCACGTTTTAATATTATCAGTCGTTTCCTTTGATTTCCGTGTTCCGATTGTTTGTCAGGGGTCTTTTGAAAGAATTGTTCTCTTATTTTTCTATTTGAAATTGTTAACTCATAGTATGTCGGATGTTTTCAGTCAAACATGTATTAGATGTCATATACGCATCGGGCTAAAAAAAAACATATTGATTAGTTTTTAATGAGCTATCCGTGGCTGTTATGCAATGTGAATGTTTTCTTTGTCATGGAGCCTTTCACAATTCTATAAATAAAAATAAAAAATCTTGTGGAAATACACGATCGCGATGTGTTCTAATCAGTCATACCTGTGGTTTTAGAGGTCAGGGGCGAGGAGGTGGGAGTGGGGAAGGATAAAGAAAGGCTTATAGTGTAACAGGATGTTTCAATACATCTGTTACCAAGCAGTGCTTGAGATGATACGTGAGAAAAAAAACAACTGAAATACAAACAGCGGGATGATATTTTGCTCAACTTACGCAAAAATATGTCATTGGTGTATTTGAAAAGATGCCATGAACTACATGGAGTTGCACCGTGTGCCTTATTGATAATATGGTGTTATTTATTCAGGTTGTTTTTTTTTCTTCTGTAACCCGACGGAGACTTAATATTCTTATATCTGGCATTTCTTTCATTTTTCATTCTTGTAGAATTTATTGTAAACCTTTGTTGTTGTTGACATCGTTGTTGTTGTTATCGTTGTTTCTAATTTGAGGCTTGGCGCAATACTGATTAGCTTGTTTTTCTTAAAATTTTGCCACATCTATTATATATTTCAGTAACTTGCAACCTTTGGCATGAGTCGCTGACCAAACTATACACTCTTCAGGCCTTACATTTGGCAGGAAGGTGGCAATTGAGATAAGGAAGATGATGGCTATAATTAAAAGTTGTTTGCTTCAAGCATGTATTTTTAAAAAATAACAAAGTTTATTCCTATGTAACATCTGTATTTTTGTATGTTTGTTTCGTTTTACATCTATTATATATTTCACAAAATCTCCACCTTTGAACGCAAAAGGCTTTTTTATTAGACAACCTATACTAACCCAATACGTGTTCATTTCAAATACCGCGGAGAGTGCACGGAAGTTTTTATATTATTTTGATTAGTTTGGTTCTTGAATTTATAAAAAATACGTTGTTTCATCGTGCTGTGATTTTCATCCTCCATCCTGCCTCCATTCTGTTATAGTACCGTGCAGGTCTTAAAAAGTAACCATATCAAGCTTGGTGCGGAGTGTCCTGGCGCGCATGACTTCTGAAGCAGGACTGCAGATTACTACTTTTATTGTAAGGGAGAGCGAGAGAGAGAGAGAGAGAAAGAGAGAGAGAGAGAGAGCACATGATTGTTTATTCCGGGCAATGCCCAGTACATGATCTAGTTCTATATAATATGGGTTATGCGGTCTCATAAAATAGTGTCACATTCTGTGCAATATGGGATAATTATGGGTGACAAAATAAATGTTGCCATTGTGGGATATGCGGTCTCATCAGCAGTATGCCACATTCTATGTAATATGGCATACTTATTATGCGGCCTCATAACATGTAACCACATTCAATACTACTTGGATGTGGTGTCAAAGATGCCACACTCTATATAGTATGAGATATGTGGTGTCACGGTAGGTTGCCACATTCTGTATTATGTGGGATATTTGGTCTCATAATATGTGTATGTATGTTCACACATGGAAAAAAGTCCAAAGTTCGATATCATAAACAGAGAGTGCAATATAACAATAGGTGTGATAACTGTAATGACCATAACATTTTCATTTTGTTTACCACCTTTAAAATGCAGTTTATGATAAATCTGAGATAACATGACTCGGCTGAAGAGGAAGTTCATTGACTCTGATTGTTTTGGTGTTTTGATCATTTCCTCTATTTTATTGTTTACTTTCAGAATTTGCCCCAACACCCATCAACTGATATTGGACCAGGCTGGTAAAGAGCAGTACAGTGTTTGTTGACACCAGCTGTCTTGCCTGAGGCCATGGTTTAATTAAGTGGACTTTTTCTTATTTGTATCACTTCGAGGACACACGGAGGGCCCCCGACCAGGTCAACGGCCAGGTGATAATATTGTAGGAGTGTGTGGTCGTCGTGAATCTTGCAGCATTGTTGTGTTTCCAAACAAAATAATTATTTTACCAAGACTTTGCTTTACAAATAGTAGTAGCTTAGCCATTATTGTTTCTAAAAGAGACGTTTTTTCATGTGATAAGAGATCAAATATCAAACCGAAATCTTTTATGTGTGCGACTGATTTGTGACTATGAATGGACCATGTTGGTTACAGGTATTTATTTGTCAAGCCACTAGTGTTGAGAAATACAGTCACATTATAAACATGGCCATTTCTCTTGAGGAATAGCATGGGCAAGTGCTGTGGAGTTATCCAAACGTAAAGTACGATGCGCAAGGCTTATCTCCTGTCATTAATACTGACATCACTTATGCTCTTTGCCTATTACCATTTTGTGCTCATTTGATCGTACCGATGATATTTCATAATGATAATAATGTGAGCTTGCTTGGCTCATAGGCGGTGAATTTAAATGGCATTGCGCTTGTTCACTGAAGCGTGATCGATTACATTACAAATCGATCTGTAACTTAGTAGTAAGATTCAGATATATAAAATCCCATGAAAAAGAACGGTGCAACCCTCTTTCAAGTTCGGCAGGCCTGAAAGTCGCACATGACAGTAACAAAAGATCTTTTTATGGGATTTGTAACTGAATGGAAAACGTTTGTATAATCCGCAATTCAGTACCATGGGATTTTTCCCATGGCTACCTCAACATTTGTGAACAGATGAAGTAAGCTATCAGTAATATGCGCGACAGAATTCTTTGAAATTATTCAAATTGTTATTTTTTTTTATCTAGTTCAGAGTTTAGTTATGGATTCTGCTGCATAATTTTTTGCCACAGTATGGTGAACGGGGAAACTATATTTATGTGGCGTTGTAATTTAAGACATTACTTTCATGGAAGCCGGAATTGTTCTAAATAAATACTATTGTTATATATTTGAAGACTAATCACAATGTAAGCCAATGTCATCATGACTTTGTAGCGGTAGAAATTTCCATCATGGTCAACTTCACCTTCAGCAATTTATCTACTGATTTGCCCTTTACGGGCGTATCAACCTCATGGAGTCCTGTGGTCTCAGAACCCAACTACAACTTCAGCAACGCCAGCGGCAGTGCAAACGACAGCACCGACAATGACACTGCAAGTCAGCAAAGCTGGTCGTTGACCGTCTATAGCCAGGAGCATCTCATCGTGACCAGCATCATTCTCGGATTGTTCGTCTTATGCTGTATCATTGGCAACTGTTTTGTCATCGCTGCCGTTATCTTGGAGCGGACCTTACATAATGTGGCCAATTACCTTATCCTGTCTTTAGCTGTGGCGGATCTGATGGTAGCTGTGCTGGTGATGCCGCTGAGTGTGGTATCAGAAATCAGTCAGGTGAGTACATTCGACACTCATTTTATGCACGATAATGTTATTACAATTCACTCACATTGAAATGGACGAGAGAAAGAGCTTATATTTGGGTGGGTAAATTGGAGATGGTTGAATGGGGAGGCTAATACTTTCACTGTAACTAAAATGTATTATATTAAGGGTGTGTCACAATGGATTTCACAATTTAATAAACTTCTCTCAATCTATATTCGTCACATTGCAATATGCAATAGAGGTGACTTTCACCGCTTTTGCTATCTGCCATTAAGGCGATGGTGTAATGATATAATGTAATATCAAATCTATGGAGTGTAAAAGACACACCGCTTATGTGTAGCCCTCGCATATCTATCTGCCTGTCTGTCTGTCTGTTTCCCTGCCTGCCCGACTGTCTGTATGTCTGAGACCATTTGTTCCTCCAGCTTTTCGGGATCATTGTTTACCGTCAGCCCGGCTGAGGGTATCCATCCCAATACATGTACCATCAGACCATTTCATCCGAGATCGGGTACTGGCCGTGCTTGGGTTCCTCACAGAATGTCATTGAATGGAAAAGGTGTGTTGCGCGTCTGTATCCTTGGGTGCATCGCCAATACTCTATTTCCTCTACCACTTACCGTGAAATCTCAATTTCCTAGCTCCTGAAGAGATATTAATATTTAAAAAACGGATATTTTTGCACATGTCCAGTTCTGTGTCAGCAAACATTGGCCAAGGAGGGTTATCTTACATCGTAAGCCGATTTAGTCATTGGAGATCATAATTATTTTGAGGTCGCTCAGATTTTTGTTGTTGTTTTTTTGCCCGAGGGGCGGATGAGGATGTTGAGTGGTGTTTGGAGCCAAGAGCACTCGCGCACTATTTCATCCGTACTCTGCAAAGTTTGAATGCGGATTGAGTGTAACAGTAGTAAACATTCATTCGCGTCCATTGCATTTAGGAGAGAGAGAGAGAGAGAGAAAGAGGGAGAAACAACAAAGCGAAAAACATTTGTATCTGGCACGTGATTGGTTCAAAAGATACGTGCTGGATGGGAATTGTGACCGATTAATGGAATCCTGTTTTGATAGGGAGCCAGAAAATATTTTCATAGCTATTGACACACAAACATGATCACCTCTGTGGGGCACTCAGGGGTTGTACATGTACATGTCAATTCGACCTGAATACTTTACGATCGTAATCCTCAGTGCCATGTGATGACCGAGAGGGCCGAAATGTACTGGCAGGGGACAGTCTGTTCTAAATCCATTCAGTTTTTTAGTGGCTCTGGTGCCAAGAGATTTGAAGCTCGCTTCCCATAGCGAAGTTCAAACTCTGCTGTGAAGCATCGAATTTCACATTGAAACGTTTTGTGTTGTGAAGCATCGAATTTCACCCCGAAACTTTTTTTTTTCTTTTAAGGCTTGGTTTCACTTTTGTTCACAGAATTTGTGTTGGACGGAATATTAGTTTACTTACCCCTGTAATGGTGTGGTGCATTTCGTGCCCATTTTATTCATGTAAGTGACGTAGTCTAATAATAAGTATTACTTTCACGTGCCTTCACAGAATAATTAATTTGCGGATCATCTAAGTGCTTGTGAAACAGCTGGTGCCTACAGTGGCGACAGGACACTATACGATATTGTATTTTACCATTTTGATGACGTCAAGAAAACACAACAACTGTGGCAATGTGACGAGAAAGAATGTTTTGTGGAAATCCCAACCGTTCATTAATTGAGAGGACGATGTAGGCACGCTTCCACCTGATTACTGACCGTGAAATGACGTCGTCAGAATTAGGGCCTATTTGCTCCTGAACCTCGCCTTTATTTTTGCGTCAATACGTGTTCTAAGAGCTTTCGAATGACTGAAAAATTTAAGAGTCGAGAGAACAGTCAGATAGATTAATAATTAGTCCTGTAGGAAATAAATTTTTGTTTATTTAATTTGCTTGTTGTTTTTTTTTGTATTCTTGTTTTATTTTTATCGTTGCTGTTGTAGTTGTAATTTCTATATTGACTGTCAGAATTGTTTATTTCCACTTTTATCATTGCCTGATATGCGCAGTAGGTTAGTAATTTATATGTAAAAAATGCGTAAGTATTTATTACGGCAGACGTTCATTTTTTTTTTTTTGGTACTATTCCTTTTCCTGTGTTGTCTGCGCTATTATTCATCGAAATTTGTTTCATACCCTGTTCTCCGGTCGTTGTTCAATTTATATTGTGTAGAATCTGCGGGTTTTTCTGGGTTTTATTTTTTTCTGATAGGTTAATGAAATCGTTCATTTTGCATGATAATAGCAATAATTATGATAATAATAATGTTAAAATTGAAAGTACCTAAAATGAATCTGTCCACTGTAGGAGAAAAGTCCTTTTCATTTCTTGGCCCTACCATCTGGAACACTCTTCCAAAGACAACCAGGGAAATTAATGACATTGGTTCTTTCAAACGCCATCTGAAGACCCATTTCTTTCAGACAAGCTAGGCTAGGTGTTTTTCGGCAGCAACAATAGTAAATATTTTTGAATTTCTTTTGTGTATGCGTGTGTGTGTGTGTGTGTAAGAGTTTGTTAAAGCGCCCAGAGCTTGTCATCGACGGGGTTGGGCGCTATATAAATGCAATATATTATTATTATTATTATTATTATTAATTAAAATAATAATAATTTTCTGGACGTTAAAGTTTCCTTTATTGTAAAAAGTTAGAAAGTGTAGTCCAACGGAGGCCGTTATGTAGACGAAAGTCTATATTCAGCTTGCATCTATCAGCTTGGAACAAACAAGAATTTAAGATTGCGAAAAATTCATTGATAACACCATTAAGCTTCCATTGCTCATTGCTCCATATTTGAAACGGGTCGCGTGACGCCCGAATCCGCTATTTTTGATACTCTCCCTATTGAACTAACAAATTAAGTACTTGTCTTGATGAATACTTGTATTCATATTTTTCTTTACAATATCTGACTATTTTAAAAGCAACTATCTCAGAGCAGTTTTGCACGTTTCAAAAATGTTGAAAATAGCCGTTTTTGTTTGGGCGCTTGAAGCTTTAGTTTATGAAACAGCTTTTAATAATTGATACTTTCTCGATGTGGACGCCGGGGAAAAAAAACAACACATTGTAAACTGTGAACCTGTCGCCACTGGCCCTGCCTAGCTGGGATCCACTCACCTGACAGTGCGTGAGCACAAGTGTTAGGAATGCCTCACGAGATCGTTTTTCATTTTATTTATCAGCTGTAAAATGCTTGGGTGTCTGTGGAGGCGGTCACTGGGTGTTTGACGATCGGATAGGTGTGCACACATGCGCTTAATGTCATTTCTGTCAGCCGTTCTCCATCTAGCAGGTTGCGATAGATAGATAGATAGATAGATAGATAGATAGATAGATAGATAGATAGATAGATAGATAGATAGATAGATAGATAGATAGATAGATAGATAGATAGATAGATAGATAGATAGATAGATAGATAGACGGACGGAGGAACGGATAGATAGATAGATAGATAGATAGATAGATAGATAGATAGATAGATAGATAGATAGATAGATAGATAGATAGATAGATAGATAGATAGATAGATAGATAGATAGATAGATAAATAGATAGATAGATAGATAGATAGATAGATAGATAGATAGATAGATAGATAGATAGATAGATAGATAGGGAGAGAGAGAGATAGATTATTGGGTCTATATTTGTTGTTGTGGTTGTTATTTTTCATCTTTAAAATAATAACTGGGTTATCTTGCAATTAAATGAAAGGGATCGAAAGATTTCTTGCGGGAGGACCTATAAGCCGAATGCTGATTTTGTAGAAATGGAAAATAGCCTGCAAAACTGTTGATAGAAATTGTTGTCCACGTCTTTCTCTTCCAGGCCGAACTCATCCTCCTTTTTTTCTTTTTTTCCTCTCTTGTGTGAACTGTACTTGGTTCTCTACGAGACAAGCCGGAGCATTCCGTACACTCGAGAATTTTTGTGTGGGCCCGTGGAGATAGAACGGAGGTGCCGTGCGTGATCTGGTGAATGAGTAATGATGAGGCCATGTACGCCAGCCTTGTTCTCTTCCAGGTCGCAGATCCAAGTGCTCTCAGATGGCATGTTTAAACGAGACAATGTTATTATTTTGTCGAAGATTAATGACGCCTTTGTGTAATGTATACTATTACGCTCGTGCAATACGGCTTGTGCTTACACTTGGGAATAATAATAATAAATAATTTTATCACGCATGAGGGTCTCAGGGCTGTTCACAATTTGTTTTATTTTTCTTACTTTTGGTGTCTGAGTTTGTTTGTTTTTTTACATTTCACATAAACATAAAGAGAAGTTTATGGGAAACGTGCATAAATGACATAGTGTGTAGTTCAAGCATTTCTGTGTCGTCCCCATTTTTTCCTCCATACAAAAAGAAAAGCAAATTTAATGTCCTAATTATATGTCCGCAAGTGAAAGTCAAGTTATAAGTTAATACTGGTTCTTTCAGCCGATGTTAACAGCTAAGTTAGCACAGTGAACAGTATATTTTTTCCTTTGTTTTTTCCATTACTATTTCGAAAACGATTATGCATTGTCTAGCTCACTGGGTCAGAACGATGAGCAATAATGAAAACTCGCAAAGTAATTGGTACATGGTGGATAGTAGACCATATTAATTCAACGGCTAACCGATAGTTATGTTCAAAATCGAACATGACTGAGACCAGCTGCAACTGGGACGTCAACACGCCAGACCTGAAGTCTAGGGTATCCGCGGGGACTACTTTCCTGGACAGCAACTCCGTGCTGTTTTATTTTGCCAGTACACCGCTGGATGGACATTTTCAAAAATCTTCCTAAAACTATTCAGCACAGAGTCGTGTTATTCAGTGAAAGTTTGCCCTAAGATAGTTCGCTAAAAGTCTGCAAAACGACACATATAAAAATAATAGAAGAGAACAAACAAAAATTAATGATAACCTCAGGACCTCTCGGTTTGTGAAAGTGGGACGATGTGGTAGGTCGCTTAAGCCATCCTGTGACATACGTGCTACGTATGCGTCATGTATTAGAAAGTGGATGCTCACAGAGGGATTACGACCTCACCCATTATCTTTATAATATATGCAACAAAGTAATATTTCACTGAGGTAAAAAGACAAAAAAAAGCAAGCAAAAAACGCTTAGTTGATCAAAGTAGTAAAATGCATCGTGTAGCGTGCAATTATCCATACTCTATTACACCTCTTCATATTTATTGCTAGGAACATTAATAACACGTGTGCGTCTAATAATACTGAAACTTTTTTATTTTATTTTATTCACACATTTTACAGTTTACCATGCGTGCCTTAAAATTACCCCCACTCAAATCAGTAGATGACATTAATTTAGTGCTGTAGGTCCTGTTGGCGCGCAAGTTGAGTCTGTGAATCATACTTTTGAACAGTATCCATGGTTTGTGCTGTTTGGGGGTTATATTGAGATATTTACCTTTTAAAGCCGGGTTCACATCCAACACCCACCCAGGCTTTCCCTGAATAAATCATGCATTGTAGTCCAGATGGGCGTTTGATTGCCCAGACTTATGTAAATAACGTTAACTCTTTGAAAGCGACAATAATAATGAGAGTGTGATAAATATATCGAGAATGGAAATCCCATCTCCAAGACTGCAGCAGAACTGTTTGTTTATGAAACGTTTATGTCGCTTTAAATAATAAATATTGGAAACACGTTATTTCATATGGAAATTTTATATGGGTATTTATTTCCTTTGTACAATTGACGAGAAACACATGAACATTATTTTGCTATTTATTTGGTGGGTGAAAGGAACGCGATGACAATTCTAATCTTCATAATCTTTAATAATGAGGAGGAGGATGAGAGATAATATAAAAGATTATGTAAATGATGTCATTATAATCCAGTTTTCTTGGACGACGATTTGTATGAGCACCGTTCAATCTGCCTTGAAAGGATCTTCGTCATTGTATCATTATCTTGCAGCAAAATGTTCTCTTTGCTGTCCTTACGTCTTCTGTTTTCTGCAGTAGGCGTGTTTGAATCACTTCCCTTAGATTTGCATGATCTCATATATATTTTTTTTTTTTCATTCTATTTCACCATAATATTAAGTCATAGTTCGCGGGGTCAGTTTTTTTTTTTTGCCCTACAGATTTCCTGTGTAAATTTTACAACCATTAATTTGCAGCCCCAGCATCCCGTGCCAGAAACGAATAACTCCTGTGGACGGTTTTTTTCTACCTGTATTCCCATTTTTCCTTAATAGTTTAGGTGTTCAGTGACATGAAATACAATACCCCAAAGACACAAAGAAATACAGTTAACTCAATTTGAATAAAAACTGGAGTTGCGTTGTTCTAGTGTTGGACGTCAGCTCTGGCTATTTCATTAACCATGTAACTGCCAGGAGTAAATCATGTTTTATAATGTGGCTTGTAAGGCGAAAAGCGAAATTAATTTTTAGAAAATTGACTTTTACGTTTTCTTATTTCAGGTTCACACTGATGTCTTAGTCCTATCTAAAAAGTAACAACGAAAGACATGAAACGCATAACACTCCGGTCTTGGCCTGAAAATAGTTAGCGCTGAAAATGTATCATGTCACCACACAGCACCACTTTTTATGAATGTCAGTGATTTTGAAGGCACGCATCAGTTTAGTTTCTCGCCGATGATGGCGATGATAATAATAATTATGATTGTGACTTAGCTGATGACGCTTCAAAGATAAAGTAGCGATAGCCGCAAGATTGATGGAGGGGATGATAACAATTATGCTTTATAACAAAATGATGTGGATGCTTGGGCTGTATGACGCTAGACAGCTCTACAATATTTCTCTTAAGTTGAACTTCATTTTTAGAAGTAAGTTTAAGGTTGATGAAGAAGAAAATACTATGTGGTTCCCCAGCAGGAAAGAGCGGGCACTTGAAAACTGGTCATTAATGAAGACCGTGCTAGGTTTCACAGTATCCTATGGTGGAACATAATATAACTGTATTTTTACGCATAATATTAACCAGCTGGAATTGGGGTGAATCTTAATTTGTTAATGAAATTCATATAGGAACGGCAAGCTGTTAACTGTGCCAGTAGTTCAATGAGCCAGTGAGTAAACAGCCTGGGTGGGAACGCATTATTATATTTACCTGAATACATTACAGTTCGGTGAAGCATAGTATACTGCATAATTTAATGTTAATTTAAAACGTCGGAAATGATGCTCCACTCATTGACATGCAAACTAGAAAAAAAAAAAGGAAAACGAGTATAGAATTGACATAACGACTACTTATTAATTAATTATGCATGTCAAGTTCAATATTACAGCGATCGATTTTTCATTGACATGGTATAGATAATGAGGATAATTATAAAACTGACTGTTCCCATCACAGGCGGTTGATTCTTGTGCCTAAGTTAACAACGTACTCTTTTCTCACTAGGGAAAGTCATTCACATTGAATTCTTAATTGTCAAAATGTCTGTTTTTCCTGCAGATTGTAGTGCCTTCACTTTTTTCGACAAAGACTAAAGTTGCTGTTGTTTTGCTGTTGTTGTTGTTTGTCATGGCGAAGGTTTACATTTTATAATGAAATAAACCCCCAAGACGACCCCGGAACTAAAATACAAGAGGAGGAAATAGAAAAAGGTGAAGAAGAAGAAAAGAAGATCAGAATAAGAACAAACAATTAAATGGAAGATTAGATTTCATGATTTCAGTTGGCGTAAACAAGAAAATTGTACAGACATTCTGGAAAATTATTAACTCCAGAGATAAACAAAACTAGATCGTTGTCAGTGCTTCATATTATGGTTAAGTAAGACTGATCGAACTCAAGCAAAGTTCTCCACAGTACCGTACATCACATTAAAGAAATATAATTATTAAGCTCATGTGCATTCCCAAAAACATGTGCGAACCATCTGTAATTGCTTTTGCCAGCTATTCTTCAACGTTTTTCATTCTGGTACATGTATGTGTTGTGGCGACCTGGTAATTTTTTGGTGGCATCTTATTGAAGGGCGTCGCTGAACTTCCGCTTGGCATTCTGGGGTTTGCCAAAGAAAATAATGGTTTAACCCCAAAATAGACGGTTAAACAGTAAAAAGATGGCAGCCAATCTTAAAAAAATAGTTGGATATAGAACATTTTATCTTAGCTTTAGATGTCAACAGGTGAGTTCGACGTTTGACTAACAAAATTAATTGTGAGATTAAGGGACCGCGCGCACTATCCCGTTTCGCCTGCTGCATGGCGTGCAAACGCAGATTTTTGCTTGCTCGGCAAAGAGTTTACCATGCTGCACGCCACGCGAAAGATTGCTTGCATTGAACGGGTTGTTAATTTTAACATAGTGCACGCGGGACCTAAGCAAAATTATTTCTTTGTCAGACTTTCGTATATTTTAGAACTGTTCATTAACTTTATGTCATTTTCTGATAATGTGCGATTGTGTTACAGTCTTTAATCAAAAGCGTTCTCATTACATTCTGTGGTAAAAATGACATTAAACGATTGTTTTGTACAAAATAATGGGTCAGATATACGTCAGATGGTTTTGCTGTGAGGATGAAATTTTGGAAATACCCAGTTATTTGTAAGACCAATAGTCAGATAATAAAATAGCAGTTGAAGTACTCAGAAAGGCTGATATTCGTAGAATAGGAACCGACCAAATTCACTATTTTTTTGTGCGTTTTTTTTTTCAGCTCCTAACAGCATGATTGCATGGTAGTTTCAATCCCTGGTGTTTTTTAGCTTGTTTAAAAAGTTGTGTAAGAAGGGAACAAATGTCATTGAACTTTGACCGTTTGAAGATTTAGTTGTTTTTTTTTTAATCCCCTGTTATGCCAAGCAGACTTGGGAAATGGGTGATCGCACTAAAGAGCACCCGCGCACGTGTGGAATCGTTTTCTACGTGAGCAGTGAAGCGAAGGCTAGAAAGTGACCCCAGCCAATGTTACATCGCTTAGATGAGCCGAGCATTCGCACCAGTACTGGTCGCATCACTGCACATAAATGCAAAGGTTTAGGTAAGCCTTAACACTCAAGTTAACTTGGGCAGTGGGCAACACTAAGCTAATTCTTCAGACAAGAAGTCATCATCTGACCCAGCAAGTAAAACTTAGACCAAACGCATCAGCAACACGTAATTATGATAAGGTGTGCGAATAAACTGCTTTTTTTTTTGTTGGCACACCCACCTGAAGTGGCTAAGGGTAATGATGTGCGCTGACAGCCTGATAGATAAGTGATTGCGTAAGTAACCGTAAGTGCACGAGGGTTTTAACAGCTGTGGTGGACTGCCGTGGAAATAAGCATAAGAAATTATTACAGGAATGGTATGAATATTTCCTGTTCTTGTGAAGCTAGAGAAGTTTTAATGAGTGGTTACAATAGTATGGTTATAATAGTATTATCACTGTCATTCCTACACGAGAGAGATCAGTAATATTAGATTTTGTACCAAGACACGGCAAGGCCAAACAAAAACAAAACAAAAAGTCCTAAACAAGGTTGGCGGGGTGGGCTGCATGAGAACATGGACCAGGTTCCCATGATGATAGATGACGTCACACTATTGTTTATTTTGTTTAACAGCTGCATGTGTGCAGAAATAACAGGGGTTATTTTTGTAGTGGCAGGTCAAGTATTCTTTACTGCTCTCATGTCGTTATTGTTTCATTGCGCTGGGATGCGGCTCAATTTTTTGGTATAAATATATGAGACATTATTATTGTGCTATTATATTACTTTTAGTTATTACTTATAGTAAGAATACAATGATTATTGAAAGCTGCAGCTGTCAATGAAGGCATTGAATGAGGCTGATGCAAACATCATTCAAAACGCTTTTTTTTTCTATTGAGTGCAACGAAATGGCACCCGCTGAAAATGTTACCTGGCCATGCAGTCCAAGAGGTATGAATTCCTATTCAACGTTCTGTAGGTAAACGCACGAATTCCGCGAATTTGCGGGGCGTCATCTTACCAAGATTGTATTGTGCATAGCCCACTCAGCTGCATGGTATTCGCGTATGAAAATATTATCGGAAGCGTTTCTCCTCTTATTACATAGGAAATGACTATCAAATGTCAGTGTACTCAATGCCCTTAGACTTGCCAGCGATTATCCCTGTTGCTTCAATGAGTGCAAAATTAATACAAATGTGAAACAAATGTGAGGTGTAATTGCTGCCGTATGATAAGCAAATCAAACAAGATAAATCGACACTGACCCCTAAGACAGTAGTGACTCATAAATTCAAAAAATCGAGCTTTTACATTCAAAGCCGCATCGAATGATCTTGATTACAGACTCCTGAGCCGAAAAATAACCGAATCGCAAACTTTGTTTTTGCTCCTCTCGAAAAGTAGCTACAACCGATTACTACAGTTTTAGGGAACGGTGGCGAAATACTGATCCAAGCTAAAGTGAACTCAAATAGGACTTCCTGCTTTACTCTACGACGCAATATGTAGAAGCACCGAGCTCACGTATCCGCCCAAAACATTAATATTTTTGCAAACCGTCGGCAATAATTGTTTTTGCCAACTATTCTTCAATATTTTCGTACGGATAGGTATGTTCGACTACTCGGTAGGTAATGCTTTGATGGCGGCTCATCAAGAAGACACGCAGATAAGGAAGAATTTGTATTTGCCACGTGAAGAAAAATGCGTGAAATTTCCTCTTAGACTGAAATTAACATCATAAGAATGAGGGAATTTGTTAATGGTATTTGGCATGTTCGAGTGGTGCAACATCTCAGAAACGCCGTGACTCTGTTTTTTGTTCCTTCTTTTGCTGTGTCTACTTTGCTGTTGTGCTGTGGTTGATTTTACCCGTTGGCTAAAGTCATGATTGTATAAACAGTACAATCCCGGAAATGCCAAAGACCTGTACACTGATTTTCTTATTCTTCCGCAGTTCGTGTCAGTCTCGATACACCTGTTGGCTAAGCGTGCGTCTTTCCATTTGAGATGCTTGTTCCCTTTGTCTTGAAAATATGATGTTAGGTCTCAATGAACCGGCATTCCTTTTGTTGGTCTCATTTCAAGGTTGGTTAGCCACAGGGCGTTCCAGCTCTAGATCTATATTTAACCACGCCAGGTATAGTTCGCGAGTTCATGCGGGCCTGTCATTATATTATTAGTCATTTTACCTTACTACAGTACTGCACTCTCGCCGCTCTGCATTTTGCCTGTTTCTGGTCTCTGGGCAGATCCACCAATGTTATTTGAAATTTAGCACATGGGAGAATGTTCAATTATCTGTTTAAGTAAGCAGCGATTTGCGTATGGACGGGTGTAGAGTACCATAATGTAGTACATTTTATGATTCCTCTGGCACCCTTGTCAGAGAGTGTTATAAAATCTAGGGCGCGATAAACAAGTGGGCTTTACGTCGGAAGCGTCTATAAACATCATTTCCAGCGTGGGTACGGAATCTGCCATAAAAACATGAAGCAAAGGCAGGCACTGAAGTGTTTTCATGTCATAATGCGTCATGTTGTTTCCTTTGTTCTCACACTTTGTTTTTGTTTCTTGTTTTATTTTTTGTTCTGTTTAGCCTACGATCATCTATACACCTTTCCATTTTCAAATTTGCTGGGGAAGAAGCACGTTGTGAAAAGTTCTGTCCAAGCAACTGCAGGTGTCTTGTAGCAGTTATAATTATGTCTTAGATTTGTATCTCTGCTATCTTCTCTGAGCATAGGTTGGCAATGCTTTTGTAAACCCTCAGTGAACTAAAGATACTGCTGAACACTCTCCACTCCCCGTCGCCTTTTTTTTTCTGTTCCTTAGAGTAAGTCATTGTTAACTGGACTGTCTGAAAATAATTCAAAATCCTTATCTTCAGTCGCTTGTTGGAGAAGACAAAATAAAGCAGTTGTTAGAGAAGTGTATCAAATGGAAAACTGTCATTCTGTACTCTGCAATGTTGTCTCTCAAAGCAGTAGAGAGAGAGGAGGCGAGAAAGTATACGAAAGGAAAATGGTAGACAATGTTTTTGTTTACATTCGAGAGCCATCTGCAGAGAACAATCCCTCCCTAAACAACTTCCAGCACTCTGCCCGACTTGAGAGAGCTGAGCACTCCTAGTGCTCACAAAACACGGTCGAAAGAAAAGACGCGGAACAATTTCACGCTTTCCCACAGGAATTCTGAGATGTGTAGGAATGGTTTTTGTTGGCTGACGTCATCGTGTTCAAGATGAGCCAGGCCCGGGGACGGGAATAGAGACCTGAGAGCTGACGACGTGAATGAGAGCATTTCTCTGTCAGGTTTTGACAAATCCCCTGCAATCTTGTATTCTCGTAGGCCCAATACGTTCTGCATTAAATCTGGGGAAGACAGAGGTAAGAAAAAAAAATGGCTGGTTATAATGGCCTGGAAAGGCCTGTTCCTAGGAAATTTCATACCAAATTACGTCACTGTTCTAGAATTTCTGTCATCCATTATTTATTTGTAAGGGGCAAGTGGCATTCTTACTTGTCGGACTGCCTGGGCTAGTTGGAAGGGAAAGTAATCTTTTATTTATATAATGCCAACAATAGGCGCAGTCGATTTTTTGTTATTGTCGTTGTTTTTGTTGTTTGTTTATTTTTGCAAATAGATAGAATAGGGTTTATTTATATGTTAAATATAGATAGATCCTCTGTCTTTTTCTTTGCCGGCGGTACACAAATAATTTTGTTTTGCGATATTATTCTACTTGTTGACTTTTGAACATTCATCTTAAACCCCCCAGGAGAAATCGAGTAGAGCAGTATAAACAGTATGGAATGCTGAGAAATTTCAAAGTAATAACTATAACCAACCAGTTCCACTGAACAGAAGACAGTTTAGATCCAAACATGGATGAAGTCGTTGAGACTGGAAGTTGTTGGGTGTGGGGCGCATCAGAAAAGTTAATTCTAACACAGAGACGCACAAATCTTATGCACTATTAAGATCTAAACAGTAATCATGGCAGCGTCCAACTCCATGCGTGGGCATTATTTATTCCATTAGTTTGCACAGACCCAGAAGCAAAGCTCATTGAAAGGTCTCCGTGTTTCACTCTATACAAGACATATGAGTTTATTTTATTGCCCCGAGAAATAAAGGCATATTTTTCAGTGCGTCAAGAAGTTCACGGGTTTTGCTCAAAACTTGGGGGTTGTTTACGTAAGATAAACAAAAGCTCCTGTCAGCACTAGACTAGGGCATGATCCTTACCTTGAACTCGCAAGGCATATGTTTCCTGGGGCAAAGTAGATAGGCTCCGATATTTAGTCGATAATAATTGTATTATTAAGTGCGTGAAATGTAATTTGTCTAGTTTATTTATCATGACATCCCCGAAGCTTTGCCTGTTATTTGGCCAATAATATTGTGATTGGTGGCTCTGTCAATCCCATGGCAAACACCGAGTCCTCTATCATCACTGCGAATTATAAGAAGGAATTATTAAACGTTTGGTATGTATGATTACCGCCATAGACATGCTATAAATGATAGTACACCTTTTATGAAACAAAAATTACTCTTTTCGAATTGGAACATCTTTACCACGGTAAAGCGTACTGTTGTTTAATGTAAACAATCTTTAGTTTTCAGTTACTAAACAATAATAGTAGCTTATCATCTTCAGATGGAAACATTCTTCAAAAGCACCCCGTTCATCGAAGAGGTAATCATGTTCGTCAGAAATAGTTGAAAACAAAAACAAACAAAAAATAAAAATCGTGCGTGAATGACGCATGACCTCAACAGAATGGTAATATCTCACTGAATTAGGTTATTTGTTCACCTGAAAGGAGAAGTCCGTACCATTTCGCAAGTGACCTTCATTCATTAAATATTTTACACTACATGGCATCCCTCTACCATTGATGATCGTCAAAGACAACATTCATTACACTAAACTGCTGTAAATCGATGATGTTTGTGACTGACACATTATAGAAGACCTATATGATCTGCGCACAAACTCTTGGAAATGTATAAATCTATGGACTGAAGCTTCTCGATGTTTAAATCTTTGGTGTAGAGTTGTTTTTTGTTGTTGTTTTTTTCTAAATCGAGGAGCCACCCCAGTCATGGTATATTTATGATCTTTTTATACCAGCAAATTGTTTATTTACAACACACACAAAATGGAAGTGATTGGATATGAAACTGTTTTTTTCCCATTTCATTCCGGGCAAATTGCCAGCCTGGGTTAGACAGAGCAAATTGATATTAAAAAGTTGTGGAACACTAAAATAATATTTAATATCGAGTTCAGTAAAGACCATCGACACGAGAATATAAGTTATACACAAACATAAACCAACAATTGTATCGTAAAATCTGAATTGGCAATTCCCGATACACATTTAGATCAAAAGAATTTAAATAAACGGCGTTAACTCTTTGTGCAAATCACGAACCAGACATCTTGCGATGATAAAACTATAAAGGGGCCCCATGTGATGTCTTTTGCCAGGCTATTTGATACGGGCTGTAAACAAAAACTAGTGATAATCAACGAGATGGAGGCCATTATAACATCAAACAGCCCTATATTTATTGTGAGGGTATTTGATCACAAATCACATTAGGTTAAATGCATCTAGATTTTAAATTTCACGTTGAAAAAAAAAAGACAAAATGAAAATATGATAACATGTTTTACAATTCAAACGATAATTACTATTGGACCCACCCTTGAAGTTGGTGTTAACAGGCATAGGAATCTGGCAAGATAATGAAAAGCCAAACTGTTATGCGAGTAATCTAATCTTGGCCCGTTGATTCAAATTCTGGTACTAATGACGTCTGGCTCGGACAGGGCGCAACGTTCTAGAAGGATAGATAGCCATGTAGGTATCTGCTTAAATTTACATACTTGCTTCCCGCCTGTGGTTTTAATACGTATCTGTACATCCGCTCGCTTTAGAATTATGCTATAACACACATAGTCATAAAACCAGAGAGACTGAAAACGAACAGATGAGACAGGTTTACCTTCAGTCTGTAAATAGGTGAATGGGTGGATAGGCAGTTAACATGCGGGTATATAGGGGTGTAGGTAGTACGCATACAGATTAGGTTATGAATAGGAAGGTGGTGGAAAGATTAAGATAAGATGTCGTCGGGAACATACTAGATGGGAAATACTTTCATGGATGCTGTATAGAAAAGTTGACAGAACTACAGGTTGGCAGACAAGTAGATCGATAGGATAGTAGTCAGAATTTGTCTTTTTAACAGTCCGAGTTTGGATCTGAGTTTGGGTTTTTCCGGCGCTTTGGCTCGGTAACGGCCAAGTAGCGCCATTAGCGCTGTAGTTAGGTACTTTATTTATCTTTGGTATTCAAAGCTCTTTCAATCTAAATTTCAAAAATAGAATTCAATAGTTCCATACAAATGTTATTACATTGGTAAAATTCTCAAAAATTATTTTATAGGGGCCTATAGATCTGGAAAGAGATTTGTAAATGTGTATAAATGGTTTAACTCTCAGTGAATTGATAAAAAACACTTCAAAGGCCAGTAGATGGATAGAGAGATAAACAGATGTGTTCAGAGAAAGCTGAGTCGCTGAACGTGACATGCGTGGGTTTGGAATAAGTAGGGGAAAATGAAAAACAATGGAGGGAAAGAAACGAAACAAAATAAACAAAAACAGAGAAAATAATCGATTATTTCTTAGTCATAATTATTACTCAAGCATCATAATATTATGATAACAGGTCATGATTCCTGAATCACGAACCAACATCGGAAGTAAAAGATTACCGGCAATGTTATTTTCAAGTAAATCTATATCCTTAAGCACCTAATTTTATTTCATTTCCACACAGCATCATTCTAAGATGTTTGTCTTCCCTTGAGACCTACATGAGGATTAGATTACGCAACGTAAACACCTGGTGTTCACAAAAACTAAACTAGTTACCATTATTAGATGGTGTTCACACTTTTAAAAAAAACAAAAACATTCACTCTTTTCCTGCTCGCGGGCGCGTCAAGTAAGAAAAATATGTAATGGTATGTGTTTTTTTAACGAGTTCATCTTTATTTTATTTAGGTATCGCTGTTGCGCAAGTTATCTCCAGAGTCAAGAGAATTGTTCAATTTTCGCCGTTCGTCGTGGGTCTAATGGACATAGAAGTTATTAAGCACCGTGGTAAGGATCTTATTTGTGGGAATATTTTCTTGAAATTCCAGGTATCCCTCAATAACGCCGTCTCCCATCTCCCCACCGTTTTAAAATATTAAAATATGCAAATACGTGCTCACCAGTGCACCTGCATTTTTCCACTATTTGACAAGAAACGCAAAACTAACCTCTCTCTGCTATGTTACGAGAAACAAAAACACAATTTCCGCCGATGTAGGTCATCTTCATTTCTCATTTGTTATTAAATACAGTGAAATTTTGACGTGTTCAATCTTTCTATCTGGATTATGATATTTATATGACTAAGAGTTTGTTTTGGTGATTACAAAATGGAAATTGAGCAAAATATAAAGCAGGACGCTGGGTCTGTGTATTGTTTTCTCTCTTTGTGTGTATTTTTCTGTCATTTTATTTTGTCCATGTTTCCATTGCCTCTGGCTTCGTTTACCTCCCCCACTCATTCATCATTATTTTGATTGATGTGGCCGGTTATTCCATCAATATCTCCCCGGACATATGGCTTACTAGATGCATGCGGTCTACGTGACAATGTTGCTAGATTTCATTCACGCCACGCATTAATTTGTGCGATAATAAAAGGCTTCTGTGTTGTTGTTGTTGTTTTCTTTGCCGTTGTTGTTGTTGTTTGTTTAGTGGCCATAGCCCTCGCTTCCATTAGTGATGGAATAATGCCCAAGTGCGTACCGGCCGATTTTAATAGGCCTACTCTTTGGACTGATTACGTCACGATCTTTAGACTAGACACTCACTAGCTGATTTGTTTGGCCGACTAGTTGGATGGTGACGTCACGATCTTTACACTAGTTAGAGGGTGACGTCACGGCCTTTAGAATAGGCGTGCACTACCTGGTTTTGACCGGCCAACTTTTCGTATGGTGGCGTCACGACCTTTGGACAAGCCGAGGGTGACGTCACGATTTTAGATTAGGTGTGCATCCGACTAGTTGGATGGTGACGTCACGATTTTGAGTTTTAGAGAGCTCCAGTTAGTGGGCGGGTGCGCGGGTTTACATTTTTATACTCGAATTATTTCCTGAGGTGGTGGCAAGGCTGAATCAAGTTTGTTTTGCATCGTTCTGCTTTGTCTCAGTGGGAGAGGTCTGTCCTCCCACCACTTGACTCAAGACAGCTCTGACGCGCCTGAACTTGTGAGACAGATATGCTTCACTCTCGCCATTGCGCGAGGTCCAGAAGTCCATAGTTAGTAGCTCGCACACCGAGACAAGATTGACTTGACTCAGTGCGCCACTGGCCGTATTCTTTTCCATCTGTCCCCCAGCTGTTTGTATTGATTGTCACAGATTCTATGCGCCGCGGTGATGTAGCCCCTGTTTCTAATGTTAGAATCGGGTTTCTTTCGATAAGTGCCTGGCCTTTATTCAGTTGACAGGCCTATAACTGAGGTGTATAGTAAGGGACATTCTTAGGTTCACAAACATTCACATCTGCCTAGATAGTATGGAATGATCCAGCTGAAGGATTAGGCATTTAGCTGCAAAGAAATTACGGACTAATTGTAAGTTTTGTTCTTTTTTTTTCGGTGGTGGAGTGCGCTCTCTCTCTCTCTCTGTCTCTCTGTCTCTGTCTCTCTCTCTCTCTCTGTCTCCCCCCCCCCCCTCCCTTTCAAGGGAATATTAATTACGAATGTTCGTACTCACAAATGCAGTCAATTCATATAATAATAAAGAAAATTTTGTATGTCAATGGCGAAAGAAAAAATAAGTAGAAATCTTTCTCCATTTTATGACTTTTTCGTTACATCTTCTGTTACCTTAAGTCCTGTGTATCTTAGCTCTTGTGTTACAATTTCACAGCCTCCCTGACTGAAGACAAGGGAGTAGATGTATTTCCAAAGTATACCAATAAACGGACCAGCTATTATTGCAGAGATACAACACAAAACAAATCACCAGCTGAATAGACTGTTGAAAGAAGTGAAGCCACTTGCTATTCATACCGGATGATCTTCACTGCTGACCAAACAAAAGGGGGAAATCGTAAATACTTTTTCAGCATAGCAGTGATGTGTTGGGGGGATTGGCAAAATGTTGAGCCTGGGATTCAGTGATCAGCGGTACTCTGCGGGTGAGGCAAGGAATGACCTCGAAGATGCCAGTGAGAGGGACATGAGGGAGGGATGTGATGAGGGGATAGAAAGAGAAGTGAGTCATTTTGTTGTTGAATAAGGATGACGGCGAGGGAGAAATCTGAATAGGGAAGACATGGAGGCAGGGTGGCAAGGGAATAGATGCTATTGCTAACGCGGGTACGAGTATCTTTGGCGACCTTAGGTCTTGTCTGTTCTTTCTCCATTTTCTGAAAAACTGGATATAAATATCTTTGAGTATGTAGAAGAGGTATAACAAATGCACCTTCTGACATTTGTTTAACATGCGGTGTGGCACTTATCAAGCTGCTTCACGGTTCCGATTTATTCTAACTCCTTATCATAATAATATATAATAATAATAATAAATAGAATTTCTATAGCCCATTTCTAATAAAATTATTACTCAATGCGCTGTATATTGCATCAATAATTCATGCATCCACTTTCCAAATCTCATACTAAAACACGCATTCTCATCCATACAAACTTTCAGTTTCACACACATAGACGCTCTTAGTCATATAGTTTAATGTAGTCATAATAACTAAGGCTGCAGAGTTTACGACGTATTTCCCAGTTGTGCAAAAAGTGGAGTTGGAACAAACAAGAACTAAAGTCCCGCTTAGTCTACCATCATTTCTGTACGACTATCAGCGCATTTAATAGATTTTTATGATGTATGAAAAGGGAACGCATCTTGGGTGCCTCAGCTTCAGGTAATACCAGGTCGAACTGGGTTGATGAAGGTGCTGCACAGCATTGCCGGTGAGGATAATCAAAAATCCCAAGAAACCCGTTTAAAAAGTCCCCAAGATGACTTACAAAATCCTTAGATTTTTTTTTCCTGGTTCAACACAAAAAATACATTCAAACTTTACACTTTCGTAATACATTGAATTTAAACCAAATGTTTCTCAAGGTGGGGCACATACCATACCCGTCCGGTGATGCGTAAGACTTCAGAATGGGGCGTAGGTATCTACTGTATTCTAACTTTGTCCGAACATGGTTGGGCGCAAGTGCTTTTTTTTTTTTTAATTGAAGTGGGGCGTGGTGGGGAAACACTTATTTAAACTAAACACTGGGCGTGTAGATGACACATAAAATTCTCATACTCAAGCAAACTCTTTTGGCTTTATTCACCTTTTATGTCGCAAATAATGGTATTGTGAGAAGATGGGCAATTTTTTTTATTGTTTTTGTTTTTTAACAAACAAATAGTGACAAATACACAAATCCCCGAAAAATCCCAAGATCTTAAAAGAAAAATGCCAAGATCCCAAGGTAACCCTCAAAATCCCATGATCTTGGGAAAAATCCCAAGGACCGGCAACGCTGATACTGCAGTAACTTCTAGTTTTCGAGTTGTTAATTCTGTATTTCAGTTATCGTGTTATCTCCTCTTTCTCTCACTCATACACACATACACACTTTTTTTTCCTCTTGTCACCTGTCCCTTTTCATTTCACTTTTCTTTCTTTCAATTTCACGTCATTTCTCTCATACTGTCTCAAAAACCATTCCTTCATTTCTCTTCTCTCCTTTTTTTTTTTTGTAATCCCTCTCACGTTTTCATCACTCTTTCATTTTCTGACATTCCTTTTCTTCCTTTCCTAATGTATTTCTTCTCTCTCTCTCTCTCTCTCTCTCTCTCTCTCTCTCTCTCTCTCTCTCTCTTCTCTCTCTCCCTCACTCACTCTCTCTTTGCCCTGCTCCCTCTTATTCTCTCGCTGTCTCCCTCATTCACTCTCCCGCTCTCTTGGTCTTTCTCTCTCTCTTTCTCTCTCCCTCTCCCTCTCGCTCTCCCTCTCCCTCTCGCTCTCTCCCCCTTTTGCACTCTCTCTTTCCCCATTCTCTTTCTCCTTTCTTGTCTAATTCACCCCATGTATTTAAAGTGTTCTCAACGCCAAGCAATAAAGCGAACTGCCGGAGCAAAAAAAGTTAATTGAAGGTTGACAATCGCAGAAGAGATATCGTGAGCTCGGGGAAATGTGATATTCTCTTCCAATTGTTGATAATGTTGTAAAATTTGGAATGATTTATTTAACTCTGTTATCTTGTGTTGGAAATGTTTCGGATTGCTAAACTTCGGCATGAATGTATAGATTTCTGGCACGAGCAATTTTTTTTCTTGTTTTGTCTGTGTTGCAAACTATGATGATGATGTGGACGCTGATTGTTGCACGTTTGTTTTGTTTTTTTGTTACGGAAAAAAATAACTTAATAGCTTACGATAACGTTGACAGCGGGTAATAAAGTTTCATTTCCCTGTGGCAAATGTTTTATCGTGTTAAGTACACAAAAAACGTTAAGTTTGCATGTAGATCTAGATACCGCCGTATGTTTCCAGTTTACTTGCAGTTTGCCCGTTTTATATCTTCTCGGAAGAGTTCACTGGCTGTTATTTTTCTGGTGGTTGTTTCATAGGTGGGAAGTGTCCTCGCAAGAACAAGTTATCAAGATTTTCATGTGCCTTTGGCCTGTGTACATGTAATGTGTCTTTATAAAAACTAGTTGGCCCGCTGACTCGGGGAATACACAGATGTGATTTCTTTAAAGCTGAGTTTCGATGAGCAATGTGTAAACTGAGGTGCAGAACGAAGTTTCCTGTCATACCCGAAGAAGGCATGGCGCTTGAAGATCCATGAAAGAATTTTTTTTCTGACGTGGACTCGCCCAGCGCATCTTGTCGTTTCTGAAAGAACCTGCAATCTACAAGCTGATTAACAATTGGTTATAATTGTTTTTTTTCATACTTTGCAATATGGGCCTTTTACCGCGAAATTTTTATTTCACTTCTGTTCATTCTTACTTATAAGGATCGAAGAGCTGAAAATTAACCCAAAGTAAGATTGCGAAAAAAAAAAAATCGTGAAAGGCGCAAAGTGCCGAGACTCAAACTCAAAGTCAAACCATCTTTATAAATAAAAGCAAATCTCAAAATTTACACCCAGAACTCCGAGATAACCACAGAATCTAGAAAAATGATTGGTTTTCACTTAAATTTGTTTTAAAAATAAGTTTTGCAATAGCTGAATGAAATGTGGGACATGTTCGTAGGTGTGCTCAGCGAGAACAATTTTTGAACTTGAGCCCTAACTTTTTCGCGCTATCTTTTGCAGACTAACATCCTTAGGTTTTCCTGTCCGTATTTTGTTGAAAGGTCTCTCTTCCCGGTTTCGTGTTTCGGTAGTTCGACCAAAGATACTAGAAGTGATAAGATGAGACAGCTCGGGATTTTAGCGTGCACGGATTTAGCAGCGCCACCTACTGGCGTAAGCGTGAGAGATGTAAACAACGGCATTTTTTACAAAGCCGAAGAGAGAAAATGCCGAGTTTTGTCCACTCTTCAGCTCTCACACTAGACCTTGCTGGAAGTCTCTTACTTTGTAATTATAAAGTAATTAGTTTGTAGGGAACCTCTGGCTATTTTTCCCCTTTTAAATGTGGCAACAATGTCACAACCGTTTTATTAATTTACCATCATATCGAAGATAGATTTAGTGTATTTTTAGAATCACACGGAACCGAGGCTGGATTTTCTGCTTATGACGTAACTGGCGCACCCTGTCTCCCAACAGCAAATGCAAGTAAGAATGTAAGCAATAGCGAGTACTGTGAAGGGTTTTGAAAGCGGTTAAGGACTTTCCTTTAACAATAACAAACTAATCTTGGATTTTCCTTCTTCTCGTTCTTCCTCATCTTGTTTTTCTTGCCCAATTTCACGAAAAATACACTATCGTCGATAAACATATCCACCGTTGCATCAGAGACGCATAACAGAACAAACAGTTAGCAATCGAGTCCCAAGCGCTGTCGATAGGCTAAAAATAACTTGTCACGAGAGAGGCCGGGGAAGCTGCACAAACATTAATAGATCAGTCTATGCTTATGGCATATCGTGAAAAATCTGTTTCTCTCTCTTTTTCCTTCCTTCACCCCCAGCTAGTTTCTTTCGGAGAACACATGAGTTCTCATACTGCCCTCTCTGAAGGACGATGACCAGTTATATGGATATCAATGATACCAGTGTATAGGAGCTTTTGAAAAAATATGGTTAAACGCCAAATTGTGTATATTTTATCAAAGATTTTATCATTGGTATTTTTCTGATGAACCGCTCGGAACGGCCTATGGCAATGAGTCAGTTAATATCATACTGCATAAAAAAATAGAAGCCGAGGAAAACATAATATTCATGAAATCTTGGTCATGGCCTCGACTGTTCTGTCGAAGACTGGAAACAGAAAATGGGCAAGTGGGTTTTTCCCTTCGTCTTTTTATTTTTCATTTCAATTTTTTCCCTCGCTCACAAGCCACGAGTTAGTGCTTGTGTAAACTTTCTAAATTGACATTTGGAACGTGTCTAATTCACACTCAAGGCCTGGCAAGGAAAAGTGTTTTGAGTGCAGGAGAGGGGCGGGCATGATGTGGTAGCTGTCACTGGTGGGGTTCTTTACGCCACCTAAATTGTCCAACTCCCGCTGATAGATTCGTAAATCGCCCGTTTTCATGAAATTGTCGCAACTAACAATCTGGACTAAGAACACCTCTGTGCACTTTCGGTCCCCCCCCCCCCCCCACCTCCGCCCGGGCTCTGATCACTGGAGTCTCTGTCGCAAAGCTACAAGGCTGGCAATTTCAACAGAGAAGTTTTAAATCAGCTTCCGGCCCAAGTAATCGCTTGGGAACGAATTTGTTTAACACTTGGACCCAAAAGTTGTTGTTATTGTTGTTGTTATTAATGACGATGATGATGATGATGATGACGATGACGATGATAATGATTATCTTGTGAAATAGTACTGAGATTTGTACTGTGACTAAAATACTGACTTCTGGTCTTTTATGGGCTAGTTTGAGGTTATGGGTCAATTTTGTATCTGTGGTTGTATGTAATTTCTCGTAAGTGCTTTTTTTTTCCCACCATAGCGATGATTATAGCGAGGACAATGCCACTGGTCTGCTTGCTGAAAGCAGTGATAACGAATCCCAAGTTCATTTCCAAAAGATATCACTTAGTGTAGTGGTAATCACAAAGGTAGTGAAATGTGTCACTGAGCGTCTTTCTAATTGTGTGGGATGATAAGAATGTGAAGTGTTAAAGTTACCACTGCCCATGTGTCACAAGCAGGTGAGCGCTCCAGGTTTTGCGAACATATTTAATATGAGTCAAAACAGTATTCTGTGGTTAAGGTTAAAATGCATAGATATCGATAATATTCGTTTGTATCATAAAAATATGTTACAGACGACCGTCATGCATGCAGTACCCCGCGGCCATTTTGAGTAAAAATAGTAAAATTGGTGAAGCGCCAGTTCTGTTAGGTCAAATAAGATACACTGTTTGTCTGGGTTTTTTTCTTCTTTCTTTTTCAGATATTTATTTGTTGTTGTTTTTTTGTTTTGTTTTGGTTTTTGTTATTTTGTTGTTGTTTTCAAAATACATTTCTGACACATATTGGGTCTAAAAATCTGGAGTAGGACTGTTGTTAAAAGGGAAAGGCGTACGGCGATTTCCACAGTACCTGTTTTATGAATATAAATTGGTCTTTAAGTTATGAGAGCTTTTATTCGGCTCTGGGGTCAGCTGAGCTGCTATAAAAAGTATTATTATTTAAAGGATTTTAATGAACATTTTTCGAGGCAATCCCATTTCGTATCTAGAGAAGCCAGAATAGTTTTACTGCTGTTTGGAAGTGCATAAATATTTGAAACTAGTCATATATTTGAATCGATAGTAATCAAGATATGAAGAATTCCTTTACATTGCCACCCCCTGGCGTCTAGCCCGGAGCACTCTGGTTTCCATTATTTGTCTTCTTCGGCTCAGTTGTAATGCATGTTCCAGGAAATTGTACTCATCAGGGGAGCAAATCTGCTTTGCTATTGATTTACACATTTTTTCTGTTTATGTTTCCGCTGTCCATCTTGTCATTGGTAGTGGTAGTAGTGGTGGCGTCCGTGCAACTGATGGCGGATAGGGGTCTGTCTGCAGTTTTGCTGTTGTTTGCTGATATTGTAAAATTAATTTTGGATATTAGTTTTTTTCTACGAGATCGGTTAAAGGCGAGTAACTTTGGTTTATTCACGTATGACCTGTGGCGGAAATTGAAGTTCATACATTGCTTGTGTTCTTCAAGTTTTTAGTTATCGTGCTTATCAAACTCTTTGTTTTTGGTCACGTTGTAGTGATTACTACTGTTTTAGTTGCTGTTCTTGTTTTTTTTTGATATTCTTGTCGTCATTTTTTGACATTTATTGTGATATCATCTTCAAACAGACAAAATGATGACTTCTTTGTACAAACATTTCTGTTCTTTTGACTGCTTATTTTGGGTGCATAATCGACCGGTCAGCTTGTTTTCCATTCCGTCGCATGCTTTTGTTTTTTATTATTTTTCTTCTAAAATGTCAAGTCATTAGAGGTCAAATTAGCAAAATAAAGCATTTTTCTGTAGAATATTTGAAAAGGAGAATTCCTTATCTGGACACAGCAAGGATTATCTTTACGCTCGGTTTATTGTTATCAGTATGATCATCCTTATTATTATCATCTTCCTGCCATCTTGTTCTGCACCATTTTTCTAAATGTTTCCTCTGCTTTTCACTCATCGTTATGCGAGCCATGTTAACCTTATCGATGTTCGCGGTGGCGATGTTGCTGTTGATGCTACTGGTGTTTGGTTATGAAGATGTGATGCGTTATGCGTTTGTGTTGCCAAAATGACGGTAAGCCAAAGAGAAGTACAGCACCAGGGGCATGCTGATTCAGAACGGTTGGGCTTGATGGGAGAGAGATAGAAACGGGTATTGACCCCTGCGTTATTTCTTCGCTGTTGAGGAGGAAGGTGTTTGCGGCATTGGCTCTCTGCATCTTTTTGTTCTAAAGCTTAATGTGATATTTGCATCGTTACAATATAAACAGTATATAAGATCGCCGAAAGTTCAGTAGTATTTTAATCGTTCATGAGTTAAAGCTCCTTTGATGATTGTTTTGTTTAGAGATGTTTTATATGAATGTGGGCATACCTGTGTGTGGCATGGGGTGGTGCTGCTACGTCAAAATATGGTAAAAAGAGAAGTTGTAGGCGGAAACACATGGACCCCACAGATAATATTTTGTTGTGGTGCTGCTATGCAAAAGTTCCCCTGTCCTTGCTGCTTTTTGTGCCTGAATTTGCACATTCCTCTTTTGGGCTATAATCACCTTGCTGTTGTTGTCGGCCCCTCAGTTCATTACATTTTTAGTAGTAACTAGCATACAAAATGGGTTGTGTAATGATAGCTTTTATAATCCAGTGAGCACACGTTTGTGAAGAACACTACTCCCGGTTGATGTGTCGTCCCAGTGTTAACATATTTGGTAATGTTTGGGTTGAATTCGTGATATCCGTCTGTGTTTCTGGGATGAGCCATCTTCCATTTGCTATGCTGTGATACATCCCGTACATGTACAAGTTTAATAAAAGAGTAAAATTCCATATGAAATGGAATAATCATAATGGTGAGTGGCTTCCAGGTTTATACAGTTGACATATAACAACGCTCTGTTTGCAATGGGTTAGCGTGCTTGGTACTAGCCAGTTGGAATATGTCTCATTATTTTAAGGGAAAACGTTCGACAACATTAACATGGTAAAGATTTGTTATTCCCTCATCAAAGTCTGAAAAGCAATTATGTATTTGTTGAGCATGTCCTTAACATAACCCGTATTTTTTCACAAATCTTATTCCACTCTCAGCAACTCTTGCAGAGTCTAAAATTCCGGCTCAGATGTAGTCTTGTTTTTTAACCTTAAGACGAAGACACGAACTGTTTTATTTCATTGTTTTGGAGGTCTCATCCAGACACCACTAGAGCCCTGCAACTTAAACGTCAAACCAAACAACGGCTACGGCTTGTTCAAGATATTTTTGGGTGTTCGGCCAGAAAAGTTACACCGCGAACACAAATATTACCCCGACATTTTCTCTCTCAGTGCTGCCAATACGAGTTGTTGCCCATTCGCTCGACTCCGGCACATGAACCAATAAATTTATTCGATTTCCGAAGGGGAAACGTGCCATGAATGCTTGATTTCTATTGGTCAGGCGCTGGTGTGAGTGTTGCTTTGGAATGTACGTCTTTCCACAAAAGGCACTTTATTGAACTACAGTCTTGTGCAACTTTATAAAATGAATGGGGGCTTTAGCGTTATCCTGGACTCATTAGCTGATATGGCAGTGTAATGTTGCTATCGTGCCAGCATCTCCATAAAATGCTTTTAAGATAAAATAACAATAGTAACTATAAATTTGTTGGTTATGGAAGAGAGAAGTGAAAGATACTATCCATAATGTTTTATGTATTGTTACTGTTCCATCAGTTGGTCTTATGTGCAGAGGCTGCGGAGGAGCGGTGGAGCTCCACGTCCGTCGACATTTAATAAAATTGTCAAACTGAATGCAGTAGTGACTGAGTCAAGTCTGTTAGGCATGTTTTTTTCCTTAGACTTGAACTTCCTTTGAAATAACTAATGAGACAGACATGTTTTGATCTCGCTGGTGTGCAAGATTCCTTTTAACTCTGTGGTCCACAAAATCGGGGCAAAAGAGAGTTGACGCGGTGCATTATGGACATTAATCTGCATCTGGCCAAGTGGTCTGGATTTACCGAGAAAAAATGCATTAATATTTCATGCTTGCTCCAGCAAATTTGATGTTGGCATGAGCAAAAATTGCTCATGACAAGATCTTTATGTCATCATCGTCAAAGGATGGATGCTTTACAGTGAACAGTATTAGATTTCGATATAAGAAAAGTACGTGTGGCGAGCTAAATAATGTTTGGATCATACGTGAGCAACTTGCGGCCCACGGGCTGGATCAAGCAGTTTTGGTTGGCCCCCGAGGTTGATTCAAAATTACTTTACACGTCGGTCTTTGAATTGCAGTATTGCTAATTGTTATCAATATGAGCGTATGGCATTTCGGATGATGAAATGACGTATTCCGTATATGTTTATTGTGTTAGTAGGGCATTTTCATGACGATGACAGAAATGAAAAGAAAAATAAATTAGCTTATGAACATCAGCGTTTACAGTAGAAGGTTACATGTAATATTCAAAATACTCTCCATTAGATGTCCCGCGATGCCTCTGAAGTGACCTTTTCTGTTCAGGAGGCCTGGAAGCATGTCGTGATCAAAGGGATATGGCTAATGCTTTGAAATTGTTATTGAGAGGGTTTGGTTTTTTTTTGGTGTTTGGGGGGTGTGGGGGTGTTATTCTTGTTGTTATTATTATTGTAGTTTTCCTGATGAACGTTTTTTTTTTCTCAATGCCAGCCTCTGATTAAGATGCTGCCCAGATAATTGGGGGCCCAAAAGCATCAATACTAACTGTTATTAATGGTGTGTCCCAAACAGTGAACTCACTTGGGACAACACGGAAGGGAGTGGGTGTAATGGGAAAACACAACTGTGTGATGAGAACCATTATGTATATAACTCTTCATATAAGGGCCTCATGGCACTAGATCCCTAAGTTCTCGTCAATAATTATCCTGTATTTGTACAATGTGGGTAGTGGAATGGGTGGTATAACTCAGTGTAGTGTGACATTGTATCAAAAACTATATGGACTGGCAGAGGATAAGTACCCGCATTGGTTAAACCTTCTACTGTTTTTTGTTGTTGTTGTTGTTGTTTGTTTGTTGTTGTTTTTTTTTGGTCATTTTGTTTGATTTTTTTATTTATTTAATTTTCTACCTTGTTATATATATTTATTATTTTTATTTTTTTTAAATGGAAAGGGTTACTATAAGAAAAGCTTGATTTGTCTTTCCTTTTCCTTCGCATTTGATTGTATTGTTTCTGTAATATATCTTACGCGAGGCTTTGCTACATACAACTTTTTTTCTTCTTTCTGCCGCATTAAGACTTTGCTGCGATGCCACAGACTTTCTGTGGTATTATGTAATATTTCGTCAAGTTCCTATCTCAAACTATGCAACGTACAAACTACATATTATTATAACTGGTAATCAAGACATTATTCTTCATAGCAAGGCCGTTGGTGCAGTAGCAGAGGTCGCGGATTCCAGCCCAATCTTGGTCGTTTGATTTTTCTTATTTCTTTCACTCTCACTATTCTGAACACCGTCTCGGCTATGCTGTTGTTGGTGGTGGCGATGGCGTCGGTGTTGGTGATGATAATTATCGATAATTATCACAAAGATGAAAATGAGGTGGCCGAGGATGTCGTTTCTTATCGCTACTCCTAACAATGTATTTGTTTCATATATTTGTTGGTGTAATAATTCATGTATGTAATTTACATCATCACTATGTCGACTTATCAGTAACTATAATTTTTAGTGTCATTAATTTCTCATGGAAACAAAACTAATGACATTAATGGAAATACGGGCAATGACAAAATGCCTTTTAACTCAACAAAAGTGCTTGAGTCTCTTTAAAGTAGTGACTCATTAAGATTTGGGACTTTCCATTAAGTTTTTATGTGACAGCAAATAAGATGGAATTTGTCCACAGTGAGGCCAAAATTGCGAGCAATTGCGTGCAAGTGCAAGATCTAAGCAAATACATTGATGAATGCAGATGGTGTCGCTGTGATCTGATATTTACTAGTCAGTGGTGACTTTCTCTGTGGTGTTTTGCCATTGTGGATCTGTATACGATTCAGTCATTATGACATAATGTTTAATTAGTTGCCCAGAGTGGATGTCTTATCCCTCATGTTTAGCCACAGGGTGATGAAACGGTTTAGCGATTCGGGATGAGGAGTGGACCTTGATGGGGGATTTATTTTTGCTAGTTGCTTGGTGAGTACGTTATTGAGAGAGTGAGTATACGGACTGTGAAAAAGTAGAGATATGGAGAGTGAAAAAGTAAGATAATGAGAGAGAGAGTGAGTGAGTGAGTGGGTGAGTGAGTGGGTGAGTGAGTGGGTGAGTGAGTGAGTGAGTCCAATGGCTGCAGAAAAATGTCAGTAAAGTAACTAAAAGACTGGCCGATGCTTTCAGTTCCTTTCAGCCTCGCCTCTCAGTTCTGTTATAAGGATAATTTCGCTCTCTTCCGTGCAGACCAGCGCATGTGGCCCGGATTTAACGGGAAGCTGTGCATAAATATTTCATGCTTGCCCAAGCAAATTTGATGTTGGCGTGTGAAGAAAATTGCACATGACAAGATCTTTATGCCATCATCGTCAAAGAATGGATGCTTTACAGTGAACATTATTAGATTTCGATATAAGAAAGATACGTGTGGTGAGCTAAAGAATGTTTGGATCAGACATAGGCAACCTGCGGCCCGCGGGCTGGACCAGGCCTGCTAAGCAGTTTTGATTGGTCCCCGGGGTGGATTTAAAATTATTTCACACATTGGTCTTTGAATTATAAAAGATAGATAGATAGATAGATAGATAGATAGATAGATAGATAGATAGATAGATAGATAGATAGATAGATAGATAGATAGATAGATAGATAGATAGATAGATAGATAGATAGATAGATAGATAGATAGATAGATAGATAGATAGATAGATAGATAGATAGATAGGCAGGTACGTAAGTAGGTAGGTAAGCAGGCAGAGGCAGGTAGGTAGGTAGGCAGATACTTAGGTAGGTAGGTAGGTAGGTAGGTAGGTAGGTATGTAGGCAGGCAGGTAGGTAGATAGGTAACACACAATGCATGCACACACATGCACACGTTACCCTACCCTACGCACCCTCCCTACCCCCCCCCCCCACTCTCCAAATCAAACAAGAGATTTTGCTTTGAAACTCAACACTCAAATAAAAAGCATAATATCATTTTAGAAGATCTTTAATATGTGGAGAGAGTATCAGGCCCCCTGTATTGTCACATTTTTGCCAGGTCTACATGAAAGGTTTGCCCACGCATGGCTGAGATATTTTTAGGATTTCTCGATTTAGCTGTAATTGAAATTGACCGCATGAGTAAGGAACATTTTAGCTGATTGCTGTGGCTTTAACTTTATAAGCCTACCTCAAAGAACTAAGCATGCATCTTTAATGAAGTGGGAAGCAGGATCATCAATTACAACGTGTGTGATTTTTTTTTTTTTCTTAAATAGCAGAATGAGAATATTGTGATAAAAAGAAACCCATTAATTTTGATGACTAACATAAGAATGGTGTTGCAGGTACGTGATTCCCCCAAGTGTTTGTTGTTGTTGTTGTTGTTGTTTTGCGCAAGGGGTGCGTATTTTAAAGCCTTTGTGACTCCAGACCTACAGAGCTCCTCCCGAAATACTCTTAACAACAGCCTTAATTAATAATTCTTTCAGATTTTCTTTTTGTTTTCCTCCTGTTTTTTTTTTTTTTATTGGAAGGGTAGGGGACAGGGTTGGGGATTCGGTCAGATTTATGGTTGAGTCTAAGGTCGGGGTTAGGGATAGGATCGTGCATGTGCGCAAGCGCCCCTGCGCAAAACGCTTGGGGTGCGTACGTACAAGTAACAACAGCCAACAGATAAATATGAATAATTTTCGAGTCCGCTGAAAGCCGTCTCGATGTAGTTTGATGTTCGCCTTCGATGCTAAGAAGGCTTAATGTATAGAATTTTCACCAAAGACATGTTCTATTCCCATACAATAATATACACGTTTGTGAGATGGATGGAGGACATGCAAGTTTGATATCAGCATCTACGATATTGTTACCCGTACACAAAGGACCTGTGAGGTTGACCAAGACTAGGCCTGTCCTTGTAGCTGGAGTTTTTTCAAACATACAACACAGATGTTTAATGCGCAACAACCAGTAAATGAAATGGAAAATACGTCATGAGCAAAGAAAACGGTAACAGATATTTATAAGAGAAAACAGTCTCCGCGAGGACATTGTTCGAAATCGATAGGAAACAAAAGATGCGGAACTAATTAATTAATGTGTGATAGATCTGGGAGATAACTATTATACCATTGTTCTACACGGGGAATCAGATAATGAATGTCACTAAGACCTACATTCTGCCGTGACTGATCCCTTTGCGACCGCAGAGTGCATAATCATCGTCATTGTGCCTACTTGTTCGCCATGCGTACCGTTTGAGTGAATAGGTCAGTAGGTGAATCGTTCTCCTGTTTCATTCCCAATGAGGCCAGCTGACCAACTCTTTGAATAGTTGATGAATTGTAATGTCACTGTCTGTGTCACAATTAAAGCCATTTCAGCAACTCAAAAAAAATATAGATAGATATAAGGTTTTTAGGAAAGTGTTTTAAATTTTTGCATTTTTTTTTTATTTTTGTATCTAAGTAAAAATAAAATCAACCGCGAAAAGGACACTTTATATATTTAAGCCAACATGACATTATTGACAAGCAATCCTAGTTAAACATTGACAAGCAATCCTTAAAGCCTAAACATTTGATAGTACACGTGGGCCCGGTGGTCCATAGGCTGGCACTCGCCTCTCATGCCGAAGGTACCGGGTTTGAATCCCGGTCGGTGTAGACATTTTGGACTTTTTGAGGGGGGGGGGGAGTTTCCTGTCCCTGACCCTATGGCAGGTACGACTCAGCACCTAGACTTCTCGGATAAGGACCAGAAACTCGGAGAGTCTGTGTGCACGTTGCGCACGTTAAAGATACCTTGGCAGTTGAAAGTCGAGAAGAGCAGGCCGATCAAGGCCGCTGCCCTGGCAAAATTCTAAAAATGTCAATCTCTACCACAAAAACACACAGAAACAAGAACAAGAAAGAAATCAATGAAAAGAAGAGAAATGAAGTGTAAATGCCAATGGCAGCGAACCTACTAAAAGAAAGACCTAAACGCTTGACAAGCAGTCCCGTTTGGCATCAGACCAAGAGGAAAAACAGCACACATATTCGACATTTCTGGCCAAATTTAGCCGTTGTTTATGGGAAAATTTCATCTGGATGATTCCCTGACAGTTAGTAACAGTCAAAAATTATAATAATACTTATTTTTGCCAATTTTATTCTTGATTATCTAACTTTTTAATCTCAACGCACACAGAACCATTACAGAATCATTATTCCGCATTATACGATCCTTTCGTCTCAGTCTCATGCCGGAGTATCGGGAGAAATCTTGCATTTCCTTCATTATCTGGTATAAAATCCACGAGACCCAGTGATTTGTAACTTCATTTGTTCAACATTCAAAGTCACTCACGTGATGGGGCGCTTAGAGACCGGGCTTTCCGATTTTCCTGAATTGCTGTAGATCTTCTAAGATTCAAATTACAGGGACAATTTTTCTTCTTCTTCTTCTTCTTTTTTTTTTCTTTTTTGCTTCTCAAATTGGATCTTCCTCCTTTCTATTGATCTTTTCTCCGTTCTCTTCATGAGCTCTACGCTGGGCTGCGGACAGCTTTTCAGACACAAGTGTTTGACAAAGGCACGTCTCTGTGCTTCACAAGATGTTAGTCTAGACCAAGAGTCAAGATGGTTAAGAGGTCTCACTTTAGAAAAACTTTGAATGCCTTATCTAGGCATCGTAAAATATTCATGGTGTTTGAAATATGGACACTCCGTACTTAAAGTATAAATTTAATCCCGCTCTTCAACTATACGGTGAACATCCGTACGAGATAAAATATTTTCATTCTGATGTTTTCAGAGACTGGGATAAATCGTGATAAATCCTCAAGTTTAGGGTGATCCGTAATCAATAAATTGTTGGATTACTTCCTGTTATTTCGTATGTACAGACAGCCGTCAGCAATACTGTGAGTGCTTTACGACTGTCTGAATAGGCTTTCCCAGGCTAATAAAGTCGAAGACCAAATCTCTCACTCTCTCTCTCTCTCTCTCTCTCTCTCTCTCTCTCTCTCTCTCTCTCTCTCTCTCTTCCTTTCTATTCCCCACTCTATGCCCCTGATTTTTTCTGAAGGGGTCATATTGGGTCGAATATATATCACATTGCCAATCAATTGTTGTAGAGCTTTATGAGACGGAGTAGACGGACAATGTTAAAATTATATCTCCGTGTATGTTCTGTTCGTTAATAACATGTATTTAACGAAAATCAAGAACCAGAATTGTGAGAACGTATTTTGATCTACATTCAGATGACGTATCTAAACCAATCGATGGTATTAAAATCTATTCTAGGGAAAGTGCACAAGAACGTTACATCCCTTCATTTATGGCTATGCTCAAGATGTACACGCATGTTGAATGCCTTGAGAGTCGATAATCTACCAATCGATTGATGGCAACACGTTACCGTGCGGTCGAACACTCCTGGAGAAAACCAAACCAAACAAATAAAACAATTAAGCTGGTGACCCACTGAATCAGGCCTGTTTTATGCCGCTTTTGACTCCAGTGCGCGAAGTCTCTCCTTCCGTCCGTCAGCTGAATCAAGACAGTTCTGACGCGGCCGAACTTGTGAGACAGATTTGTTTCTGTCTCGCCAATGTGCGAGATCTCGTTTAACCACCATAGCCCACATCTCATACTAAAACCCGAGACACGCTAAAACCAGAGAGTCAGTATGTATAGAGAGGTTCCACTATTGGTCGTTTTGCACTGCGAGACACCGGAGGCTTTGCGAAACCGCTGTTAGCATGAAGCGAAAAGTAGATCTCTGCGGTAAACAATTCTTATCCGTTTGTGCATATCCACGAGGTGTAAGAGCTTACAAACGGCTCTAAATAGTTTTGATTAACCCAAAAATATGAACAAACCACGGTAAACAGACAGGCACACTATCTTTTGCAAATTTGGTGAGGACGGTCTCTTCCAATTCTTCAATTTCTTGTTTACCGCAGCGACCTAGTTTAGGGATTTGGTGGAAGTGAGATCTCTCTATAAATACATACTCTCTGCTAAAATTGAAAGAAAACAAGACTTGAGTCAGTGGACTATCAGTCTAATGACACGGCATACTGTATTGGCTGCACATCCCCTGGAATTATGAACTTTGTTATCAGCATTGTTAAATTAGTGTTGTAATAATGCTGTATCGTAAACCATCATAATTAAAATTGGCAACGTTAATCACATTATTTTGAGACATCATAATTACTGTAGAGAATCACCACACATTTTCACAGCCCCGCCGGTTGCCGCTATCCAGTGAATTACTGGCGTTCCTCCTGAAACGAAAGCGCCCACCTGCATCTGTAAATTATTTATGATCTGTCAAGTTTAATGTGTATCGTTTCTTATGCGCACAATTATCTGGATGAAGAAATTACCCGAGAGACACATACTTCTATTTGTAGTAATTACATTTGGCTCGCACTTAATTTGATATATCCTGTATCTAAAGCAGTGCAGTGCGATTATTGTTTCAGATCATTCATTAATGATGATGAAGATGATGCAGATAAAGATAGGTTGTTATTCTGACAATGAAATTTTTTTGTTTTGGTCAAGGGAGGTGGGGTGGGGGAATTATGGCAGGGCCGTCTCAACATCATTTTGGGCCCTTGGGCAGATTCTTTTGTAATGCGAGGGAGTTTCTTCCCCGTTTCAAGAACTAATGTAAATTTACATGCATGCCCCTCCCCCCGCCCTCAAAAAAAAAACCCGTGGGCCCCTGGACAGCTGCTCAGTGTGCCCATGTGTTAAGACCGCCCTGAATTATGGTGTAATGTTGTACATTCGTGGAGCCAAAGCCAGTATTTAGAGTAGACTTAGAGGACACCTGCAACAAAGCGCTGGAGAAATAAAGTCTCATCAACGAGGCATGCTTTCACAGCTGGTGTTAATTTAAGTGCATGGAAGTGTCTCTGTGGGCGGCTACTTCCGTAGTGTCCTTGAGATATCCTGCGTAGAGAATGCCTTATGGGACTTTCTCGGACGTAGAGATGAAGGTCACGTTATGTCAAGACACTGGCTTTTTCTATGGCACAGACAAAAACATGTTGTCTTTGCTGGCATGTGTCGGTGAATTTGCGTATTTACTTTTTATATATCTTCTTGTTTTTAATTACCGCGTCGTTAATTCTGAAAACTTAAACTGACCAGTTCCTGCTTCATTCAAAGCCAGCTATTCTTCAAGTTTAGCGTTATTTAGTGGTATGAAGTGTAACTTGTAATTCAATGTTTATAGGGAGGGGTGGGAGGCAAGAAGACAACTTAAAAGGCCAATAGCTCGATGAGACACATCTGTTTTGCCATGGTTGTTTATAGCAAAAAGACCAGGTCTCTATTTTAGTGTGAGAAGTAGACTATCAAAGATACTAGAAATGATATGATAGACACACTGTCATCTTCGCACCACTAAAAAAAACCGTTCACACAATTTGCGAGCTGATCGGGAGCGGGGCCCATTTCGCATAATATGAAAAGAATGCTTGATATAATGATAAATTTATGATGCAAAATTGTGACAGTGCTACTGCGACTTAAAAAAAAAAAAGAAAAAATAGCCAGTTTTTCCACAGCCATTGATGTTATAATTCCACAATAAGTGACGCCAATCAAGGCCTATAGCGAGGGCTGAACAGTGAACATAATTCAATTTTATCCCTATTTGGCCTTGTAAAATACCGTACTTTTGAAGACTTCCGCGCGTTTGCCGCTAGGTGGCGATGCAAAATCTGTGCACGCTAAAAGCACCAGCTGTCTATCTCATCAATTCTAGTATCTCTGAGACTATGGACGTAAACGTGACCTTTACTACTGGCGAGATTGAAAACAAGTCTTGTCTTGCTAGTGCGGGCGTGACAAAAATGTCTCGAGTCAGCGGATGGGAGACAGCTCTCGCGTACTGATTCGAAACAGAGGCAAGACGGTCTTGACTCAGTACGCATGCTACATGCCAGGGTGTACAATTCAAATAGTATTCAAATGAACAGCCATAATAATATCAAACATGTCGAAATGCATTAAGTCGGGACCTTAGTTTTTGTTTGTTCCAACTCCACTTTTTGCACAACTGAGAAATTCGACATTAAATATTTGCTGCTTTAGTAAGCTCATTATAATGACAGGTACTTAAATCGGAAATGTGATGCAGCTTGAATAGTGCCATAACGCATTTCAAACAAATGTCAAAGTGTGCATTTGTTATACCTCTTCTACATACAAAAAGATCTCCAGTTGTTTGGTTGTTGTTGTTTTGATTCAGAAAATGGAGATAGAACAAACAAGAACTAAGTCCGCGAAGTTGATTATCTCCCTCTAGTTCCACCGCAAAGCTCTGCATTTCACCATCATAAATTGAGGCATGAATTTCTGCTCACTACAAGAAACAGAAATGCTGCACTTTTTTTTTTTCTCGTGTGGGTAGAAAAAGTCTTATTGACAGGCATCACCCACGTTCAGAATTTTACAGCCGGCCACGGTCATAAACTGACATGAACAAAATTTATAGACTCCGGGTATCCATCCACAGACAATTGAAGTTGTAAACCTGGAGCCCGGGTCTGGTGAGAACTCGGTCACGCTTGTGCGTAAGCGTTTAACTTTTAATTTGGGAACTTGCGCAGCCATAAGCTCCTTTCTGTTTTATTTCCTATTCACCCTGAGCTGTACAATGAAACCATTCATTTTACGAACATTTTAGATATTGTCCTTGTAACTACAAGGAAAAAAATAATAAAACGCCAATGAACTGGTGAAGACAGATTCACTCCAGCTCTCTCTCTCTCTCTCTCTCTCTCTCTCTCTCTCTCTCTCTCTCTCTCTCTCTCTCTCTCTCTCTCTCTCTCTCTCTCTCTCTCCCTCTCTCTCTCTCTTCGTCCTCACATTCTCTCGTACTGAAAAGAAGTTTTGTTCCTACAGAGAAATGAAACGCGAATCTGAAACTCTCTCCAGACGTGTTCTCTATAGACATTTTTGTTACATGAAATCGCCCATGTAAAAGAGTAATTTTCTGTTCCCCCGAATGAAGTCTGCAGATTCAGACTTGTGCGCGCTGGGCAAGTTCCAAACACACACTTAACTATGTATGAAGAGAAAAGGAAACCTTTTAGCGAACAGAAATAGACCGATTGAATATTTTAGACCCTTCAGGGAGCTGAGGTTTGGTAAACCTATGAGTAATGCATGATGGAAAACTAGTGCAAGATGGGGGAAGTGAGAAGAGGAGGAGAGGGGCGAGGGACAAGAGAAAATGCATTTTAGTGGGGCTAATTTTTTTTCTGCTCCGAACTGCCGAATAGTGGAAGAGAAGCCTCAAGCTCTAAACGTCTATAAAGGAACCTATGCGGTTTTTTTTTTCTTCTTTTTGTCCTCCTGTAACTTTATTAGTCCTATTATCCACAGGCGCTTTCATGTATCATCGCCCCCTTTTTCTTTCTTTCTCTGTCTGTCTCTCTTTATAATTCTTTTGGTCCCCCCCCACCCCCCCACCCCCATCTCCCATTTCACACGGCTCCCTTCCCCTCCTTCCGCCAGTGTTTAGTAATACCCAAAAACAAATTTGATAATCGATTTCTTGTTCTGTTACAAGAGACTCCATGCTTTCAGCGAGGTTATTGCGGTGGTGAATGTGGTGGGATGGGCAGGGTGGATGAGACGATATCATCAGAAATGTTTCACTGGGCCCGCCGTCGTGGGCAATTTTCTACCATGTAGATAAACAAGTTTTTAGGTGATCATTAACCAGTGAGGGAAGATGAAATATGGAAAACACATTCAACTACAGTTACAGCCTACATTCCCACCAATCAGTATTTTATCTGATCTTTGGATCGTTGTGTTTTAGGTTTTTATTTTAGGAGGTTTCGCTGCCATTGGCATTTACACCTCACTTTTCTTCTTTTTATTTGTCTTGTTGTGGTTGGGATTGGTTTTTTAGAATTTTGGCTGGGCAGTGGCCTGTTCGGCCTGCTTTCTTCGATTTCCAACTGCCAATGTACCTTGAACGTGCGCAACGAGCACTCGGGCCCTCCTAATTTTTCGTCCGTATCCGAGAAGACTAGGTACTCAATCCCACTTATCATAGGATGAGGGACGGGAAAATATGAGAAAAATCACAAATTTCCAACATGCCTGCGCCGACAGGGATTCGAACCCGGTACCTTCGGCATGAGAGGCGAGCACCTTGCCTCCCAGCGTCCCTACTTTTGGATCGTTGCAGTTACATAAAATCTCTTATTTGTGTTGGGATCTGACAAAACCGGGCTAATGGTAAAATACATTTTCCTCTTTGAAAAATCTAAAACGATTTCAAGCAAAATATTTAGACTGAATGCAGAAATATGGCAAATCTTTCATATTATAAGTAAATCTCAATTTCCGTTGAAAATCTCTTACTCCCGCTTGGGAAGTTTTTTTTTCAGGAATTTTAAGTCTGGTGTCCTCAGATCCACCGATGTTTGGTGTCTGTTCTCCCTTGCGTAATTCGTCATTTTAATTATTAAAAAAAAAAAACCATTGGATCTGTGGTTACAATTTCTGGCAGTTCAGAAGTCAGGTGGGTGAACGTTGCCACTGGACTAAAATATTTGACACAGCTTCTTGCTGTCTGCACTTGGCAGTGCCAAACCACATTTTTCCAACTTAACTGACGACTTACTCTGAGAGCAAACAAATTTTGGAACGTTTGCTCTCTTCATTTATTTTTATATGGGCGTCTTTGGCAGTCGTTCTTTCTGATGCAAAATATGACATAACTAGATGAGCTATCGGGCATTGTCCAGAATAAACAATCATGTGATTCCCCCCCCCCCTCCTCTCTAGTATAATAAAAGTCATGCTTCAGAACTCATGCGCACCACAACATTACGCACCAAACTGAACGGTTAATACGGTTACTTTTTATGACATGCGCGGTACCATATTACGAAATAAACATGCAAATATACAGATGTGACATAGAAATAAACATTGTTATGTTTTTTAAAATACATGCTTGAAGTAAACAACTCTTATTTATAGCCATCATCTTCCTTATCTCAATTTCCACCTTCCTGCCAAATTTAAGGCCAGAAGAGTGTATAGTTTGGTCAGTTAGTCATGCCAAAGGCTGCAAGTTACTGAAATATATATAATAGATGTGTACCGTCCTAGTTCTTGGGCTAGAGACTTTTTTTTTTTCACCTTTGACGCTGCATGTTAGTGAACCTGCTTTGTATTGTTGATTTCTTGATAAACACAGCAGTGCTAAAGTCTGTTTACAAAGATTGTGTGTGTGTGGGGGGGGGGGGGTGGGGAGGACTTTCATTCCAAGAAAAGCAATGCACTAAAACAAACAAACAAATGAAACGTCCCGTGATTGACTATTCCAAGAATGCAACATCATTCCCTACCATTCCTCTGTTCATCCCTAACATCCTCCCCCCACCCTCATCCCCACCCCCCCCCCCCAAAAAAACGCCGACCGGCGCTGCACTGTGGTGACGACGTGCCTGCTCCAGTTGTAACTGGGTGCAATGACACAAAGGCAAATTTCCCAAATGGGATTAAAGTAGTATACAAATTTTAATACAAATCATGATATAAACAATTTGCAAATACCCCAGATTGGACTTGATGAATTATTTGTCCCATATGACAGATGCTGACGTTTTGAAAAGCATACATTGAAGCCACTCTTCTGTATCGTGCATGGCACAGGAATTATTCATGAATACATGTAAGATCAGAATTCTTCGGCCTCCTATTGTATACACTGCTCAACAAAAATCATGCTCACTGTTGTTGCAGCTGGGTAGATTATATTATGCCAATTTATCTATCATGGTGAATTATCTTTTACATCCCAGCGCTTCTACAAAATGAAATACCAAACACATGTTTTGTCTAAGTTACATGTTTATCAGTGATTTTTTTCCCTGCATTGTATGTTATATCGGTGAACTAAAACATCAAAATGGAATAAAAAATAGTTCGCTTGTGAGTTTTACAATTATTGTTTTGGTTTCGATCGACAGAATGTAAAGGACATTTGTTAATTACTCACGAAGCCATCAAATTCATTACTTTTATAACTGTGACATGACTTGCCCTTCTCAATTTAATCCACTGAGAAACATCAAAGAGTAAAGAGACATGGGTGACTGCGTCTCATTTGGACGGTTATCATCATTCTCTGGAGGGAAATACTTATTCAAAGCCTCGCGGGGAAACGCAGACGCATCATTTATTGTTTTTCTACTCCCCCCCCCCCCCCCAACCCCCTGTCTCCCATTCTTTCTCTTACATCTACCCGGTCACTGCGCTTTTAAAATGCGTTGTTGTTTTTTTTATTGTGGTTGTTGTTTTTCTTGGTCCATAATTATAGTGTCTAGGATCGATGCCAACATTATTTCTTCAACAACAACCAAAATGCAGGGTATCTGTAGCGAAATATAGCCCCATCACTGTGCTCCAGCCCGGCCATTTTTCAAGCTTTGATGCCATCCCCGGTTGTAAATAGTGCAAGCACAGCAGTGCATTAGGCTGGAGTGCTGGAAAAATGGGTGATTTCTCAGAGCTGATACAGTGACTCAGTAGTGTAAACATGGTTAGGTCACATGTCACGTTCAATTTAGGACTTTTCCCTGCAACATCCCTGTGCTCTGCAATGGAATCGTCTTAATTGTAACATGTATCTCAAAGTTTATCACAAACGAAATTGCGTTATCTAATCATGGGCATGCTTCTTGGATTGTTTGTATGTATTTTTCTGGTTGGTGAAAATTATACAATTTGAGGGAGTAGGTGTCCTTAGTTCTTGTTTTTGTCCAACTCAGCTCTTTGCACAACTGAGAAATTCGACGTTAAATGTTTGCGGCTTTACCATTATGATAAGGAGTTTGAATAACTTGGAGCTGTGAAACAGCTTGAAAAGTTCCGCAACGCATTCTACACAAGTGTCAAAGTGTGCATTTGTTATACTTCTTCAACACTGTAAAAGATCTGCAGGTTTTCAGAAAATGGAGATAGAACAAACAAGAACCGAAGTCGCGAGTAGAAGACCGCCATATTGTCTGTCTTACTCTAATGCTCTCAAACCCCATGGCTTTAGCATCAAATGTTTTCCCCTCTTCAATCAAGACTTACAGATCTATTGACTACATGAGCGTGGCTGGTTTCTACTGTTATCATTCTCTCTCTCTCGTTCCTAGCCAAATATTTCCGATCAATATTTTGCTGCTGCCGAGGATTAATGCAGAATTAAAGGTATACATTTATCAATCAGTGCAATCAAATACGAGTGGGTTCAGCAGGTTTATATAATTTCTTCCGTTATTTTCATCTTTCTTTTTTTTTTTTTCGTTGCTGTTGCATTTTAATATCTTTGCCACAATGTCTTGTATGTTGGAGGTAATCACTCCATACTAAATGCCTTCTTAAGACATAATGCATGCTTGTTCATAATGTATAGTTTGTGAGGTTGAAGATTCTCCTCCGCAAGAAGAAGGTTTGTGGTCTTTGTTTTATATTTAGGAGGATCACTGCCACAGGCGTTTACACCTTGCTTTATCACTGCCACAGGCGTTTACACCTTGCTTTATCACTGCCACAGGCGTTTACACCTTGCTTTATCACTGCCACAGGCGTTTACACCTTGCTTTATCACTGCCACAGGCGTTTACACCTTGCTTTATCACTGCCACAGGCGTTTACACCTTGCTTTATCACTGCCACAGGCGTTTACACCTTGCTTTATCACTGCCACAGGCGTTTACACCTTGCTTTCCTTGTTGTTTGTTTGTTTGTTTTACTTTTCTTCTGTTGTTGTTTTGTTTTTCATTTTTCTTGCATTTCTTCTGCGACGTCTTCTGCTTCTTCATACTCATGTTCTTGTTCTCATCTTTTCCTTCTCGGTAGGTAGGAGACAATTTAATTGAGTTTTAAATTTCTCGTCTTTTCCTTCTCGGTAGGTAGGAGACAATTTAATTGAGTTTTAAATTTCTCGTCTTTTCCTTCTCGGTAGGTAGGAGACAATTTAATTGAGTTTTAAATTTCTCGTCTTTGAAAATGGCAAGCACAAGAAATGAACACACAAACCGTTGTCAAGCAACTTTCAGAAATGAAAATAAGGAAGAAGATGATGATATATGTATACATTTTATAGTTTGAAATGTGTGCCAATTTGTCAGCAAGCAGTTTGAGGTTGGTGTGTTCACGGGAGTCTTTGAACTTGGATGTCGGTACAAGAGATGCGGGTGTTAAGCATTGGTATTACTAGCTGAAGTACACGTTCTTTGAGTTGCAATTGTGATATAAATCTTGGTAGGCTGTGAAAGTGACTGCATGCAAAAAGGAATTTATTATCTTCGTCTGAAACGTACGAATCAAATCTGAGCTATTTGCATTGTTCTAACTGGACGCACTCAATCCATCCCTATGCAGTCATTCTCTGCATGTACTCTTCTTACATCCGTGTCTTGTCCTTTTTAAATAATTTATTTTCGAGAGATATGACTTTTCATCGTTTTTGTTTCTTTTAAGTTCTTTGCTTCAATAATGCTCCCTGCTGTATGTTCTGAATTCATTCATTAGAACATGCATGTCGGCAGTGTCGATAAAGGGTTTATGTGGGGTGAAGTCTTCTTCTCCTATTATTATTTTACATTAATGAGGACGGTTTAATGATGACAAGGGAAATTTAGCTCGTTTTTACCTTGATTTATGATCTTCCGACTGACTAGACAATTATTCCCCCTGTTTGCTGGTGGGTTGGAATAAATCTCAATTTTAATTTCCTATTGATTGCACTCGTGACGAACACGAACAGATAGTTTATAACATACAGAAAGGGATTTCTCTGCACTGTTTATGTAGGCAGTTGAGGGACATATCGAATTTTCCAGAATTTCTTTTTTTTTTTTTTTTTAGCATTGACGAGACGAGAGCGGTATGTGAACGGCTATCTTCAGATCATATAATTGTGGCCTAAGTAGGTGGAATCCAGATTGTTTTTCCCGGAATTTCGTATATTATTACTGCGTGTTTTTGTCCATCTTATCCCGATTATGACGTGTTTTCACAAGTGGCATAAGGAAAGGAATGTAGACTGGCTCGCACATGTTAAAATTCCAAGAAAATAATGATTGAAAATGCCCCACTTTAAATGTTTAATATTGTTTAAAATATAGCAAGGCTGTGGTGTTATACTATCTATTTATAGGCTAAACGGAGTGTCTCCAAAATCCGAATTGGGTGGAGACAAACATTCAATAATGATGTGTTATTTTTTCCTAACTACTTAACAAGCACGACTAATTATTTAATTATTATTTCCAATTATCTCATACACTTTGCACGTTTAGGTACTAACGGCGCATTTCCACTAGCGCTTTTCTCAGCTCGGATTATAGAAACTGTTTGTACTATTTTATTTTCCATGTAAAGTGTTGCGTCTCGATGTATCGCAATTTTGCAACACATGCCCATTAGCATGGAAAGGAAACGAAGTCTGTATTCTGGTATTCCGTCGCCTGGTGCAATTTTTTAGTGATGAATAAGAAATCGTTGCAAGGGATAATCACGGCACGTCGGACACGGGGAAGACAAACAATATTCCATGAATCAAAGATGATGGATTTTGGACAAGGCCGGAGATCGCAATGACGAACCTGCCGACCCGTATAGCAGCAGCGCAATATAGGTGCATTTCCATCTTTTATGACGCGTCCCACGGTTATTGTATTATTCTTTTACGAGTAAATTGATTTAATGACAGAAAAAAGGAAATTATAACATTCATTATGAATCGACAGGAAACCCGGAAATAGAGAAGGAAGGACATGGAATAAATATTCAAAGAGTAGGAAAGTTTTATTTGTTTGTTTTCTGTAATATTTATAACATGTGTTTGAATTTGGTGAAACAGGTTGTTGTTTTTTTTTAAGGAAGTCGCATACCTTGGCCAAGTTTCAGTGCTGTTAGTGTTAGCTGAAAACGCAAAAGGTTTTCTATTTTCCAGTTACATTTTTTTTTGTTTCGAAGGCGATAGTGACTATGTGACAATGGTCGTGGTGATGTTTTGGACTTGAACAACTTGGAACGAAAATGAAATGAGATCAGCTGTGGACTATATAAAACTATAAAAAATAGGGCCGAGACAAGAGGCGGAAACTAAGCTTGAGAATATCAATGAAAGCTGGACCGGATAATCAATAAGGATACGTAATTGGCGACCTTATTTCTTATTTGCTCTAGCTCCAGTTTCTGAAAAACTTTGAGATCTTTTAGGATGTATGAGAGGTATAAACAAATGCACACTTCGAGACTTGTTTAAACATATCAAGCTGTTTCACAGTACCGATTTATTCTAACTCTTTATCACAATGCCGAAGCCGCAAATGTTTAACGTCGACTTTCTCAGTTGTGCAAAAAGTGGAGTTGGAACCAACAAGAACTAAAGTCGCGAATTATACTCTGAGATATGGGAATGTGGCCATTATTTTGCGTGGAGTTGTGCATAATTATCACGTTTGCTCCTTTCCTACAAGACAGAACGCGCACGCAAGAAAGACACTCTGGCATATAAACAGGTGGACACACGGGTAAAACAATGATAGGATGATAGGTGAAAAGAAAGAGAGAAAAGGAGAAATTGGAAAGTGAATTGACAATGGCAGAGATTTATCTCTAATTCAATGAAAGTAATAAATGAAACTAAGACCAAAGAGCATGCACTTCATGTTTTTAAAACCATGAAAAGCTAAGCATTAAATCGCAGAGCAAAAAAAAAAAAAACACTGAATGCAGGCAGCAGTTTAGAACCTCTAAAGACATGGAACATTTAATAGTTTCAATCTGATGGTTTTGAAAGGCAGTCATGTGGATGTAAATGGCGCAGTGAGTCGAGTAAAAAGAATTCGTGTGCATTTGTACATAATTTGTTCTTCCATGTTGGTAAATACAGGTCAGTATTGATTCAAATTGACGAGCGTTTTAGCGAGACCAGTGCATCGACGGTTCTCAGTTCGTGCTGTGCTGAGGGGCTTTTCTTAGGGAATGTTGTGAATGCAGACTTCTAAGAATAACCAGAATATTTTCAAATGCTGGAACTATTCAATGGTTTCTAAGCAGAACGGGTCTTTGTCCGTCCAGCCATCTACGGCCTGGCCGTTCCCTGAGTTCACGCTGTTTGGCATCTTCCAATACAAGTGAGTCTTTCAAACTCACATTCTGTCTAGCTTAATTGTTTAACATTAGGATGTAGTGTGTCACGTGAACAATTTAGAACTGCCACTTACAGTATTGTTAAGGTCAGTGACTGGGAACACTGGGAGAGAAGAGGTGAAAATAAAAAGATACGTCGAGTTTTATAGTGGTCTTTTTGGAAGTACCGGAACGATGCACGAAGTAGTTCACAAAATATCCACTAGTAGGGCTCTTACAATGGTAAGCATACAGCTTTTTGTTTTATCTTTTGTTGCATGATGGAGTTTGATAATACTGACCGTTACTTCCGAGCAGAATAAGGACATGGTAAATTTTTCACTTTCTCACCATCTGCGGTCAGAAAATAGAGAAAACAGGGTTTCAAATCGGACCCCATATTTATCGAGTGTGATAATTTGCATAGCACGGCTGCTGTTAATATAAGCTTGGAAATATCGATATGTAAACAGTTTCGAGGAAACAATGCCATTATGTTCAAATGGCAGTCAAGAATTCGAAATCGCTGTATCTTTTTGTCACACAATGTCCTAGGTTCCAGTAGGCATCCGTCTGTCTCGGAGGGAATGATAGTACCCTAGTTTGGTCATGTCAGTCGTGTTGAAAGCAGCATCTAGTGTGGCACAGCGGTCCGATGCCGGCATGGCAGTCCTCTCTGCAGGTTCTAGGTTATAAAGCTTGAGAATAAAAAGTTCATGCACATTTTTTTTTTTTTTGTATTTAATAAATGAAGAATTCTGTTTCCACCGATCGAGAATTTTATTGTCACGGCCTAGAACATTGGCCGTGCTGCTTGATCCCTGGTAGAAAACCACTGCAGGGGTTGGTTGAGCAGAAATCAACATTTGCTTTCTGTCAGTGATAAGGGCACTGATGACCCTGATTGCAACTCGGGTTGTTGTACCGCTTTTGTCAGTGTTTGGGGTTCTGTTTGATTTGGGTTTTATGGTGGGGATTTTTATGTTAAGTGCTCTTGCCGGATTCATCCAGGTCGATCCATTGACGTCAGCGAAACTGTAAAACCGGTGTGCCGTTTTGCTAATCATCGGAAATAGGACATCAGTCTTCTTTGTGTGTTGTGGTATGTGTGTGCATGCATGTGTGTGTACTTGTGTGTGTGTGTGTTGTATTTCTGTCAGATATGGTAGTGTATCTGGAAATTTGTATGCGTGTATATTATTTCCTTATTTAAAGTAATTACACCAGTCAAGTCCTTTATGTACTTCATTAACATTTTGTCAGTGTACCTTAACTTTTGAACAAGCGACCATGGTGGTAACAATTTTTTCAGTGTATGGATGTATGGTTTTACTTGTATTTAAACTATTTTAGTCGTACACTATGAGTTCATAGGCCAGACCAGGGAGGAGTGGGTAGATTCTTCTGTTTAGTCACCATCAGGACATTGGCATATAATATAAATATGCCAGAGAACTCTTGGGAATTGGGATAAATCGAAAGCACAGCAAGTTGCATGCACGGCTCATTCTGGTGATGTGGAGATTTAACATAGAAATTATAACTCTGAGAAGGTTGGGAAAACGTAGAACCAGAACTCAACCCACGAAGGTTTCCGTCCTGGCCAATACGCCGAGTGTCAATCGACCTTTCGCAAATAGCGAATCCCCTTAAACATCGTTTTAGGTGTTTGGCATGATCTTACAGGAACATTCTCTAATGTTTGGAAATGGCAGTGTGGTATGATGAATTGTTCAACCGATTTTCTGTATTTTTTCTGTCGCTGCTGAAGTAGTTTTTTCTTCATCAACGAGCAAGATGAAGCACAGCGGTGGCCAGCCTTATCTTGTGAAGCAAGATTTTTTGCTGATTCTCCGAATTGGGAAGCTTGCAACAGGACGTGGTGAAACTAGCATATTTCTGGGGAATTTCTTTGGGCGGATATTCGTTTGAGACAAACCAGGGACAAATTTTGTTTCCATTTTTGACGTCTCACCCAGTTCTCCCAGTTCCCCACAATGAATTGTAATTGTTCGTTTTGTTCTTTTGTTAAGGTTTGCAGTTTGAGGTTTCAGAAGAAAGATGCATGCTTACGTAAACGGATAAGTATGGGCAGATATTTTCATAACATTTAGAAGTACTGCAAAATGGCGCCAATGTAAAGCAGAAAATGCGAAGGATGTACAAAGAGAATGAGCCATTTCAAAAGTCTTTTAACTCTTTGACGGCCGTGCACATGTGACGGAAATATAAGTGATACCCGCTGCCCAGTTACTGACTTTTCTGCGTCCAGCGGTGACTAGACATCGTGATAAACTGCAAGAAAGGACGAGGGGAAATAATGAATGACAAAGATAATCGATATATACCACGAAAATTCCCATTCTTAATATCTATTTGTCTGTACTTTAAATACGTAGTCGTTTCTGCACAAACTATTTGTGCCAGTTCCTTTCTGTGTGAAATGGTGCCGTAAAAACAAGGCATCGAATTATTTGGCCTGGAAGTATTTTTTTGGAACTTTCTTTGATTAACAATATTTTCAAGTCGAGCTTGCACTTTTGCACCAGCTTATATCAAGCCATTGACAATAATGAGTGCCTGTACAGAACACTAAAATGTGTTCAATATATGTGTACTGTAGTGCGTGGAGTATTGTTTGCGTAGTACTTCACTGATCGTTTTCCCCTTCCGTGTTTTTCTTTCTCTCAAAGGGGACCCATCGGGTCATAGGGTTGTCTGGAAGGAAATGGACTCTACGCGGGTGTTTTGAACTGCGATAAACTGGTCTACATAGAGATCTATTTAGCTACAACCAGTGACCTAGATAACAGTAGCACGGTCACTGGTTGCTATAATGATTAAAACAAACAAGAAAACACTATTCAGAACAGATCGATGTAAATAGTTACAATTGTATTAAGAAGTAAGAAACATTCATAAATGAAATATCATGTTATTTCACATAGCAGCGGAATATAGGGACAAGCAATTGTGATACTGTTTGAACCCGTTTTAAGGGGCACCATACTGATGCTAAGCGAAATTTGGAGATTACAGAGTGGAACGCCCTCGTCTTCTCCGCGATCTCTGTTTTGAATTTGATATCATTGCTGAGCATTATAAAAACATTTGAGCACAGACACACAATCCCCACTGCACCTCGGAACAGAATAATTTGTTGTCCTTAATGTGTTTCTCCTTATCTTGCACTCCTGGAAATATCAGCGTATCTAGATCAATTTAGCCCGGGCCGTTTTTATTTAGGAAGTGGCTATTTTCACGACATGTCGTGGAAATCGCCTCCGTGAAGTTTTCCACGACATGTCCTGGAAATGGCCTTGGTGAAGTTTTTCACGACGTTTCACGACTTATTACAGCTACCCCAGCCCCTTTTCGCCTGATTGGTCAATCTGACTACCGCCCATTGATACAAACTGACTAGACCCTCACGCCCCCCCCCCCTCCCCCCAGGTTCCAACCTCCCGCTCAGTGGGGGCCGCCATTTTGAGTCAGAAAACGGTTAACTCTGATTGGATGAAAAACGTGTCGTGAAAAAATCTCTCCACGCTTTTTCCACGATATGTCGTGTGCCTAGACACTTCGTTTTATTTATTTATTTATTTTTTTTAACCTTTCACTTCTATGCCTGTCCTTTTGAAACTAGCAGTCTCTTCCTTTTGTTTTAAATGGTTCACCATGTTTTTTTTCATTCACCGTGTTTTTTTTCTTCATGTTTGTAATTTGCAGTAGAACTGGCAAGGCCGCTTGACCTATTTGTATCAATGTGCTGCTGACTCAAGGATCTGCGTTTCCTCAGCCCTACTCCTGCGCCCACAGCTTTTTCTATGTTCGTTTTTGTAATTTGTACATTTCTTTAAATCGTCGGTGCGGTATCCATTTAAAGGTGTATTCTACACGCCAAAGTCCGTAGAGCGGCTGAGCACTTTGAAATTTGAAAAGTTTCCTCCACAAATGTTTAATTTTACATCGCTTTGAGGTCTTTGTTTTTTGGGTAGATCACTGCTCTTAGCATTAGCACCTCGCTTTCATTGTTTTTATTTATTTGACTTTTTTGTTGTTGTTGTTTCTTCTGCTTTTTTTATTTCTTCCTTTCTTCTGCCAAATCTTCCACTTCCTCTTCTTCTTCATCTTTTTCTTCCTCCGCTTCACTTTTCTTCATCTTCGTCTTCTTCTTCTACTTTTTCTTCTTCATAGCACTACCAAGGGCTGTTTGATCTGGCGCCTTGAGACTAGGGTGAGGAAAGAGTTCCCGCGTGAGTTGGGGGGTTTTTAATTTTACATCTTGGCCAAGATCTATATTTAGCTGTCTCGTGGATTTCTTTTTACAGTTCTATTTTCCTTCCAACTGTTTAGGTTTGCTAACTTTTTCATGCAGAGATAAATGAAAGAGAATGTCTAATTCGCCAGTCACCCACACATTAAAGTCTTGTCCATTGGCGTGATGGATGGTCTGTGTGGCCAAGGTTTCTCAGAGAGAGCCGTGGCTGATGAAGAAAAAGCGAAACCATCCTTCTTGATTTGCATGTCTGGTTAGGATCCCAAAAGTCCATCCATCATTTTCGGACATATTTAGCATTCGTAAGTCGCCAGATGGTATCGATGCCAGATGATAAATACGTTCTTCATGCCTCCTAAACATCATCGCAGCTGGAACAGTCTAAACAATGTGTAACTGTATAAACTGTTAAAGCACAATATGGTCTCAGAGCTCTTTTATTTGAACATCATTATTTTAAGGCCTTTTAGAACCGTTTTAATGGTCCACTAAATTCCAATGAATGCAGTGTGTTTTAATTTTGACTTTACACTGTTTGGTTTTATTGGGCATCGCTTGGATTTCGTGATTTCCAAATGCCATGTTCAACACGTGGTTTCTTCGTTCTTCACTAAACCTTTCATCAGATTCGTTGATTCTCCTTGCTTTTAGACACATTTAATTTTGTGTATCAACTTTTGTCTTTGTGAGGATATGTTGACATGTTCATTATTATATTACAGTAAAAGATGTGAGGAATTTATGATTGCTTTGTCTTAATCTAACTTTGCTTGTATTGGCTTGGGCAACACCACGAATCACCATTACGGTCACGATGCAATGTGTATAAATTAGGAAAATACACACGGAACTTTACGCTAAAGAATAATTTAAAAAAAGAAATAATTTCGGTGTCGTGAACCTTCTCATTGATCCGATAGTGGAAGTTTAAACACACCAATACACATACTTCTATTGTTAGGAGGACGAAGTGTTTTACATAGAAAGCTATAGCTGAACAGTAAATATAACTCAGTATTTTCTCTATTACAATTTGTCTTTGTAATTAGATTACCCTTGTCCTAGCCACACCCTACACGTACATAACACTGGGAAATCGATACGGGTTTGCAGTAAGACACCCACACCTTAAATTGACGTATGATACGTCGGGGAAGACTAGAGGGCAGGGTGTCCCGCCCGAAACCTGTCCCTAGGAAGTACAGTCTGTTGCAACAAAGGAAAACTTGATGTCGCAATGCGAGAACTCTGGATGAACGTGTGGGCCACAGACTGTTGCACTCGTGAAAAAAAATTAAATATAAATCTCAGTCTGGTGAAAATCATTTTCCTGGTCGGGGTTGATTATTTTAGATTATAAATCACGTCTCCAGAAAATGCACAGTGGATTGCAACTTCCTGATGGATGCGGGATAAAATAATGACATTTTTGGTGTGCCCAGTTCACAGCACGTCATTCTGTATCATTTAGACCAAATTGAATATTTCTCAACCTCTTTTGTCCCACTCCCCACTTCAGTTCTCAAGGGAAAAAAAACGTGCGCCCTACCATGATTAGACAAAGCTAGGTTGCGCATAACCATTAAAGTCGTGCATCTGTTAAGTTGCTTGTTTAATCACGACAATATCTAAAAAGGCGGTAAACCCTATCTGTAATCTCATAAGTAAAGATGAGAAGATTAAACAAGTTCAAAAGTTTAAATATTTAGGATATACAATTATATCCAATGGCAAATGTAGAACAGAAATGAAAAGAAGAATTACGATGGCTAAAGATAGCTTTAATAAAACGAGCTCAATCCTAAAGAACAGAAATATCTCAATGACAACAAAAACGAGGGTTCTGAAGAGCTATGTGTGGTCAACCCTCCTGTACGGATGTGAATGCTGGACATTAACTAAGGGCGTGGAAAGCAAGCTAGAAGCAACGGAAATGTGGTTTTTAAGGAGACTCCAAAATATTTCGTGGAAGGAAAGGAAATCGAATGAAATGGTGATGAAAGAGACCAACGCTGAGCGATCACTAATAAAAACAGATAGGGGGAGACAGTTACAGGTCATGGGAAACCTGAACACCTTGCTCTTACTGGAAAAACAGAGGGCAAAAAAAAAGCAGAGGTAGACAAAGAATAACATATTTAGAGAGTTTGAACAGATGGGCGACAGGGAAAAACCGGGACAATATGGGCTTTTTGAGAGCACCCGAGCGGAGAAATGAGTGGCGAACCATGATCATCGATATCTGTTCCAGATCCGGCACTTGAAGAAGCAGAAATTAGGAAATCACCAACAAGACTCAAACAAACAACAGTAAATTTATAGTTAAGTTAAAATAGCATACGAAATTAAGATTTCTATGGAAAAAAAAACCTACACCCCAATATGAAGTCCTACGCCTCACCAAAAATATTGCCACGCCCCACCTTGAGAAACAGTGATTTAGACACATTTATACATCATTGATTTATACTGAACTAAAAGTCAGACAGTTTTTTGCTGCACTTTTATTTTGTCACGTTGTTTAAAATATTTGACATTCGGTGCAACTGAGAAAATTATGGAATCAGTGGAAAACCCAGAAAATGGGAGAGAGGGTGGATAAAGGGAGTCTAGGGGACTCAGTTGTGTCTTTTTTATCATCCCGAGATGTCACAACCTAGTCAGCTGATGTAGAAAATGAAAGGAAGCAGCCGCGTAACAACATATCGCGATCTTAGTTCTTCTTTGTTCTATTCCATTTTCTGAAAAACTGGAGACCTTTTAGTATCTAGAAGAGAGATTACAAATGCACACTTTGACATTTGTTTAACGCTATTTTACACTCAGGGTCTGACAGACCGCAGACACTCACTCTTTTCATCATAACATTCTCCAACCGAATGTAAAATAGGGTTGAACTGTGTTGTGGCATTTATCAAGCTGTTTCCAAGTTCCGATTTAATCTAACTATTATTATGAGACTAAAGCTACAAAAGTTTGACGTTGAATTTCTCAGTTGTGCAAAAAGTGCAGTTGGAACAAGCAAGAACTGAGGTCGCGACATGTAAGCAAAGTGAATATTTCAACAACAAGAACGGCAGTTCACGCAATACAGCTCTTGTGATCCAGTGAGACTTCAGTCTATCCTTGATGAAGTTGACTTGTTCAGAACTGTTGCTAACATCAAATTCTACAAATACATACATAGATGTAGAGTCTTTTTACGTTAAGCATGTCCTCTAATTGTGTCGTATATTTTATGGATTTCCTGGTGTAAAGAAAAGGTCGGAGGGATCCACAGACTAATAAAATACCCAGACTGGATGATCCCATTGTGTGACGTCACAAAACAGCGAAAGGCCATGAAACATCCGCCATTTTAGGTTTAAGGTAGCGACCGTCGCTTCAGCATAGCTACAATTTTGAATGATACCATTTTGACGCGCCTACTGAACGCGGAAGTTTGGTTCCGCACCAAGAAATTAATACATGTACAACCAATCTTGACAAATAAAAAGAAATTTCTACTGCATATAGAACTAGAATCGGAATTTCCCGAGCGGCGGCCATATTGGTTATACAGCCGCCGCTCGGGAAATTCCGTAAAAAAAACGACACAGCCCGAAGCTCGTGTTTCCAGTCTGGTTAATTTATTAGTCTGTGGAGGGATCACATGAACGTGAGGTCCCAAAGAAGAATGAAAAAAAAATGTATTGTCTTCACTTGAATTTACACCGACAAAATATCAACTACTTGAAGGAAGACAAAAGCCAGCCGCCCTGGCATTTACACTGCTCTGCAGCGATGTGTTGCATTGTAATATTCTAACAATACACAACTGCTGACTTATAGGATGACATTAACATTTAATGTCAACAACATTCTTTGAGTTTTTTAGGTGACCCTGTCAATATTCTATTAGCACTCGAACTATGTCTGAATAGAATTTCTTCATAGTTGCTATCCATAAAGTACATGTGCGCTTAGGAGACGGCGACGGATTGTTGAGTTCAGTCAGAGAGTATATATAGAGAGAGAGAGGGTTTACTATTGGTCGATTTGCTCTGCGAGACACGGGAGGCTCTGCGAAACTACTGTTAGCATGGAGCAGAAAGTAGGTCGCTGCGATAAACAATTATTATCCGTTTGTGCATTTCCACGGAGTGTAGGAGCTTACAAACGGTTTTAAATAGTTTCAATCAGCCCAAAAATATGAACAAACCACAGTAAACAAATATGCACATTATCTTTGGTGAAGAAGGTCTCTTTCAAATCTTCAATTTCTTGTTTACAGCAGCGACCTAGTTTCGCGATTTGGCGGAAGTGAACCCTCTCTATATAGCTATACTCTCTGGTTCAGTTTGTGAAAAACGGGCATGCAGGAGGGGAGTGTCTGTGAAGTGTGCGTTTTCAGTAACAGTTCGGTTTTATTTATATTTTTCCAGTAGAAAGGTTGTGTATAAGAATCAAATGCAGGCTTTGTTCATGATGAAACAGTCCGTGCAAAATGCCATTTAAAGCTGCTATATATTAGCAAGGCCTATTATAGACAATGGCTGTTTTAACCCCGCCAAGCCCAAACGCCTTTCCTTCCGTTAGCGTACAAGAATAATGGATCATGAGGTAGAAAGACAGCAGGAAGTAAAAAAAATTAGGAATGCAAAACATGCCGGAAATATGTTGGCCGATATATCGGCCTCTCGGCAGTTTTAGCATGAAACGGTAGGGTTGATATAATATCAGCCGTGCGGCAGTCTTCCCCCATATATGACGGGCCGATACATCGGCTCTGCGGCAGCAAGAAGGTGGAAGACCCGACGCTAGTACATGGGGGGGTAAAAAAACAAACGAATGAAAAGCATACAGCGGGAGTAAAAATTGCCAAAAATGAGCGTTTATGGCATATGGATGGCCCCAGGCACTTCACAGTCTTGACTTCTGCATGTTATTTTGTGACTAACTGGAATCGAATCACCATACTGCCTTTGTTACTGCCTTGCACGATACGTTACCACTCATACTCCTATCATTGTGAAATGCACGGTAGGACCATTCAGGAGATGAGAGGTGTGATGATCCGCAGGTGCACACAATTCGCACATGTCGTCAGAATGCACGGTTTCATTTGCGCGAGATCGCCTGCCCAGGTGCCCATACCCACAAGCACAGTCATCAATCACAATGGTGAAAATAAAGGTATACGGCAGCAGTTTATCCACAAGTTTGGGGCTTAAGCGGACAAATTCATTTATGGCTCCAAACCGGATTAAAGATGAATCGAATCCATGCTTTGAAATTGTAGCCTTTGCATAATTGAGCGTGGGTTAGAATTAGAAGGGGTCTGAGTGCCCTTTCACTGCTTTTGAGAAAAACAAGCAAAAAACATCATTTCAGTATAAACCAATCGAATTTAATAAACGTTTGCAATACCGACATCAACTCTTCGAGTAAATCATTAAAATATTAAATTCGCTTGGTTTATACTGTAATTATATGTATGTTTGTTTGGTGTTGTTGTTTTTTTTTTCAAACGCAGACAAATGGTACTCGGGTCACTTCTAATTTAACCCCCTCAATAGAGTTTGTAAACAAAGGAAGGTGGGCATAACAGTCTTTCAGGAGTTGCTTAGTTTTGCTATTGATTCATAATCTAGTTGTGACGGGTTAAAGATAGAAATGTTACGTTCAACCTTAATGATATTAAGAAGTTTTGATTTAAATATAGCAAATTAAGTTTATGTACATCCTGCTCTGCATGCATAAGACACGTGATGCAAAGCAAATCCGCATCTGCTTTCAGTTTTCTGGGCTGATATGTAAACACAGCTGAAGATCCAGTTCGCACCTATATTATCAGGCTGTGAGAGATAGAATCTGGTGTGAAGCCGTACGAGACACCTGACTCAGAAATCCCGTCTGTACTGAATCCAGGCCAGTCTATGCCCTCTGGCCTTTTGATGTTGCGGTGACAATAAGGTTATAAGGCAACTGGCAGGTCATGATAAACTATTCATCAACACTACCTGCGGTCAGTGTGTCCTTACTGCACTCTTGCAGATGATAAGCACTTGAAAAGGGAACAGAGATAACCCAAGAAATGTTCCATCTCAGACAATTATTTTAGTAGTGTTAGGAAGTAGTTCAGGTTGTTATAGTTTGGCCAGATTTTTTTTTATAAACTCAGGCTACAGACGTCCAAACTCATTCTGTCTCAGCCTTCATAGCTGTTTTAATCTTTAGTCCTTTCATCAGACCTCTTGCACTTTTTAACATGATTAGTAACGTAGCTTTTTAATTTGTTCTAAGTAATTTAATTCTGAAAGAATAATTGCATACATTGGACCTTTTGTAACAAGAAATTGCTATCAACTGATTGTAAGAAAGACATGTTTCTAAAGCTGGAGTCGTCAATTTTTTAGGGGAAATCTTTCTATTATTTTACTAAAGCTATTTTGAGTTGATCATTCAAAAGTGAAATAGTTAGAAGAGAGAGTGATTAAAACTCGTGTCTAAAATCGATCTTTGTTGTAGCACCAGCGCGGTGACCACAATAATTGGATGCTGAATAATAGATACGTCAACAGAATTTACACCAACGCTTGTTTTTGTGGACAATGTTTTACAAGTGACCGCTATCTGAATTATTAATAAAGTAATTGAATATAATCGTCTACTCAGCGTCTGAGAAGAAATGAGTTGCCTATAATTTATTGATGAAATTACTTCAGTCGCGCAAGACCGATCTGACACACCCGCTACATCACAATGTATTTCGTGGATTCGATAGATTGATATATGTGTTTGGGCGTGGCATTTTGTAATCACGAACAACTAGCTGCACACCAGTGATTGTTTGGGTTTCCTAGCTGTTTAAAGCCGTCAGTAAGAGAAGTTTGAGGTATATCCGCTTATTGTTTCAGACTTAAATGGATTAACTGTTACGCTGTGCCTAGATGTCTGTCATCTCGGGCCATCCAGTGTGCTCATTTCGATAGTAGTTAAATCGAGAGGCGGAATCGCTCAGCCAGTAAAACCTGTCACTCAGAACTTGGCAATGGCTGAGACAAATACATTCAGTGCACAGACAATCAATAATACCTGCAGATAACAAAACTTGAAGCTGGGTGTTACTTTACATTCTTCCATTTTATGTCAGTTTAGTCTGGTAAGTTCTACCATATGATTAATTTTATTAAAAACTAGCTGGTGTCCCCGGCCCTGCCTGGGATATTTCGGTTTGAATATTAGTTTCAGTTCTGGGTGGTTTTTATGGACCTGCTTCATCTTGCCTGTTCCTATTTGTTTACTTTATTTTTGTTTGTTTGTTTTTAATTAAGTCTTACTGCTCTACCTTTGTGAGTTGACACCCTGCGCGTCCCGTACAATAGCATGATTTGCGCACGGGTTAGTGTTTGATAGTGAACACATCGCAGGAAGTGATAACGAAACCTTAAAATGGCGAACCATGACCCGAAATAGATATAAATGATGCCGAAACAATGAAAAATGAAACGTAGAAGCCTGAATATTTCATAATTTCTAATATAGCCCATGTTAATTTCGCATTGATAATATGCTGTTGTGCAAAGTTTGAAGCCTGAGTGTGATGGGGTTCCTGAGCCTTAGGTGACCAAAGTTTCGAGTTACCAAAATATCTTACTACACTTGGCCCTGTCTGAGCTGTAAAAATGACGAATCGGAAAACCTCGAACGGCCCATTTTGTTTTCTATTTTTCTAAATTTTTAAGGTTGTTGCATCCTTAAAATGAATTGATACAAACCTTGCTCAGTCTTTGAACTACTTTCAGTAATTTTTTCATGGCTCTACGTTCAGTAGTTTTTTCAGCTATAGAGCACAACCGTCCAATTTTACCCAATTATATTATATATATATATAGATAGATGTATGTCTGTATTTTTGTAATATAGAATTAGGAATTACGATTTTAGTTTGTGTGGTTATTTTTACGGTATCGAAGTTTCGCTGCTGTTGTTTTTAAGCCTGGGCGAGGAAAATGGAGACTTGCAAAGTGATACAGTGGAGAAAAGGGTAAAAAATGTTGGCAGGGCAGCCGGAGCTATGCAGCCGTATCATTTTGCCGTTTATTGATCAATCATCAGCCGTTCAGGGCACAGTGCTAACTGGCTGGCTGATTATTTTTCTTTCTTTTTATCGTTTTTTTTTTTAATGTCTATCAACTAGTTACTTCATCAGTCTAGTTAGTTCTTTCTTTCTGTCTTTCTGTCTTTCTTTCTTTCTTCCTTTCTTTTGTTTGCTTGTTTGATCGTTAATGGTAATGGTATGAGGGCTTGATGGATGAGGAAGTATTATAGACTGAGGGTTTTGGGGAGGGGCGGGGTGGAGGAGAGGGAATGGGAGAGGGCACGATCAGTAGATATTGTAAATGAGACTGGCGAGTTTTGAGTTTTGGGGGGAGGTGGGCGGGGGGGGGGGGTTCAGTAACGGCCACTTTGCGCCGTCCACGGTCTTTCATGGGTACCCTGCTCATGTTTTGTATTCACATCTTGATCTATTTTAAGTTTCACAAGTAGAGGTAAATAGTTCCGTTACAACAGTATTACATGGGTAAAAATTCTCAAAAATTATTTAGTACAGATTTTGCTTTGAAACGACTTTCGTAAATGTGTATAAAAGACTGTGACAGGTCGTTGCAGCAAAATTTTGTCCAGTAGCGTGTTCGGTACAGTCAAAGGGTGTGACCGAAAATGGAAATTCTCCTGAGATAGTATCACCAAGTCGTCTTCCTGTCATGACTTCTAAATTTACTAGGAGCCACTGATTTCTTGTGTTATTTCAGAAGTCACACCTTATCAAAGTAGCGAATGTGACACTGGATAAAATTTTGCTGCATTGCATGGACCTTCTGTTTCCGGTGTTGTTTCACAAGTTATACCCTTTAAAAGTTAGCAAATATGACAATGGACAAGATTTTGCGTTATATATCGTCTGTCACAGACTCGACTATGAGTCTTTCACCACTCACTGTGTGGATAGTCGAACAGCATTGACCAAAAAGTTTGAAAGCAATTTTCTACATAATCAAACGTTTCTTGAAACATGAAACTGTTTTCATCAATAAATGACACAGTCTCTCATTGTAAGGTTTGCTGTTTTTTTACCGACCAGCCATCCACGACGAAATTGATTGAAGCCGACGTGTTTTAATCTCATGAACTTTTAATCTGTCTGACACGGAACAATTTCAAGTGTCTGCTTCTAATCCGTTATGGAAGACATAAAATCGATTATCTCCCCATCGACTAGTCCACAGTTGATGTACTCAAGGCACAAGGACTATGTTTAAGTCGTGTGCTTAATCATAGAACTCAGGCGTCAATGGGGTGGCCCCAGTGGGCAGCTTTAGATAACTGATCGTTGACTGACCTCTGCCCTGGACAGTATTGATTACCCGCTTGGCGTGTTGTCTGGCATAGCGTATCCCGACTCCCTGGCAATAATCATTCTTTCGACGCCATTATTACGTGCGTTTATTCATCTTCCCGGCGAGAGTATCTTACGGATAGAAATATTTTTATTATTGATTTTGGGTTTGCTTTTAATTTTTTTCTTTGTTTTTGTTACTTCAAATGTTGTCTTACTTTTTTTGGCGTGACTAATCTCCTCCTCCTCCCTTTATATTTTTTGTTCCACTTTAATGGAGATATTTTGTTGGTTTTCTTTTCTTTTCTTGCATATTGGCTGTTTTGGTCGAGATAATGTCGGAATAATCATTGGAGACACAGAAATCCCATTGCATTCTCAGCCCCAGCATCGAATACCAACGGGGCTTGCACGCCATGCTATGCCAGGCATGGCTCCCGATTACCAGAAAATGGGAAAGAGTCTGCGTTTGTTGGGGCATGCAAATGTACTGGGGGTACAGTGGCTGTAAGTTATGGGAACAGTGACTCACGCCGGCATGTCTCGCACGCATGTAGAGGCCTCATTACAAGCTCGGGGTCTATGCTTGAAATGTAAACTATGCCTGCCCGATTGATGCTCATCTTTGTTTCTTGGTGTTAACGGCAGTACCCACAATAGCAAGCTACTCAGACATTCACCTGTCATAAGAATACCTATAAGGAAAGCATGAACGTTCCTCGGTGAGCAGGTTTACTCATTTACAAAAGGGTTAAAAACGAAGAAAAATAACAGTATTGTACTCAGGCATTTCAACGATGCTTTTGGCATGCAATAGGTATTTGGACACAGGGGAAATGGCATTAGCCTTGCTGATGCGCGATTCCCTGTTTTTCTTTTGTAAGCAAGACACTTCACATGAGCTCTTTGTGTTCCCAAGGTTGTTCAGTATTATTCTTGAAATGTACAACAACAAAATATTGTAAACCCACGCAGAGTCTACCATGTGTAGGGCCCAAGCCTGACGTATTTTTGTCGATAATAACGTTAAGCTGCAAAATTCTCAAATACGCTGTTTTTAGCTCAAGCCCCGTTGCATTAATTATAAATTCAACTATCTATCTCCATGCTTGACCACGTGTCTTCGCGTATTCGTAATCCACAGATGCATTTACACCTTTATCTTCACCGACTGGTTTACATATCCATTCATTCATTCATTCACTCTCATTCCCTCTATCACTCCCTCACTCATTCATTCACTCACTTTCACTCATTCACTCACTCATACTCACTCCCTCACTCACTTACCCACTCACTCAATCACTCATTCACTCATTGACTCTCTCACGTACAATACATTACTGACTTACTCATCCAAGCCCTCACTCATTTACTCATTGTTACACGTACTCTTTCACTCATCGATTCACACACACTCACTCACTCGTCAATATTTTCACTACCCACCCACTCCCTTACCCATTCACTTACGCATCCGTTTATTCACCCATTTTCTCGCTCTTTCTTAATTCAGCGTATCGTTTACACAGTCACTTAGTCACCCGCATTTCATTTATCAATCGCTCATTTTCTCAGCAACATTCTTCCATCCAATCAGCCTATCTCATTCAGTTTCTCTCTGACGTATTTGGGCATTCAAATCCTCGTTCATTGTTATTGGTAAGGTGATTCTGCCTATTTATTTACTCGCTCTCACTCATTTACTCGAGTATTTACATGCCCTTGAATTCATTTACACATGCAACTGCCCAATGACTCATTCACTCACTCACTCACTCGCTCACTCACTTATTCATTCTCTCACTCACTCACATAGTCACTCACTCACTTACTCACTCACTCACTCATTCACTTATGCATTCATTCACTCACTCACTCACGCACTCATTCATTCACGCACTCAGTCAGTCACTCACTCACACACTCATTCATTGATTCATTCACTCTCACTCACTCACTCAATCACTGAAGCTATTCACTCAATCACGCACTCATTCGCTTACTGTCCCATTCGTCCACTTACATTTTCACTCATTTCCTCACACATTCACTGACTCACGCATTAACATACCCATACACTCACTCATATACTGTCGCAACATTACATTTATTCCCTCATTCACACATTAATATTCATTCATTCATTGACCCACCTATTCACTCACTCTTAGATTTATTCGTTCACTCTCCAACGCACGTTTTCCTGCAACTGTTCTATTCTGAGTAAAAGGAAAAAAAAAACAGAGTGAAAATTTGGCTAGCCATCATCTCACCTGGGATCTGGTGCACCTGAAGTCCAGTGACTTTGACAAGCAGGTGAAGTAGCCGAGTGGTGTAAATTTCGTCCAACAAGGATCGTGTTTACATAGCCAAAACCTCTTCAGTTATGATGCTCAGGTGTGATGGACGAGCCCCTTGCTATCTTCTGAGCTTCTTCTCCCTGGCCATCCACCCTCTGCGTTTGTTGACTTTCCTTACTGAGCCCCATGGGATCTTCCTAGAGCGAGCTAACAACAAGTAGAAAAGGAAAATAGCCAGGGGCAGTCATCACATGCCTGTGTTTTGGAAATGTGATAAGCCTATTAAAAGGAAGGTGGCGATAGCTTTGAACGGATGTTCAAGGTAGAGAACACAGATGTCTCGTCCTTTCACAGGTTTGTATAATAATCCAAAGAGAAAGTGATCGGTCTTATTCTTGCAGGAAGATTCATCTTGACGCTTGTTAACGCCTTGAGTCTATTTCATATTTACTTTTAAGAATGAACTTCGCTTGTGGTCGCTTCATAACGAGTTTTCAACCTGCTGAAGCCGCGATATATACACTTGTTCAGTTTTATGCATTGAACAAATCCTGGGCACAGAAAATTGGTCAATTTAACCAAGAATTCAAGGGTTGTTTTTTTTGTTCATGATGCTTCTTGTTATTCGGCGGTGTTGGAAGGGATCAGTTAAAACAGGTGTTGATACAGCAGGGTAATCATCATGTGGCTATACTGGGGTTGTTATTATCGTTACTTGGTTGGTGTTGCAGCTGCTGTAATTGGTAAGGGTGATGGGGTTGTTGCTGTTGATTTTAAAGTGTTTCATTATATTTTTTTGTGCTTAAAAATAGTATGAACCATTATGAGATATTTAGATTTTGAAGATGTACAGTATATTTCTACTTATAAATTCGTAGAAATGAAAACTGTTGATTGTTTCGCCTTGGTTTAGATTTTGTTTTTCAGCAATTGATTATTAAAATACTATTTTATTTTCTAAAAACGGACCTTAATTACATAAAGCATTTTGTACTCTCAGTTGCCTTTGTTGTTTAAACTGGCAAGGGTTTCAAACTCCGGCCTTGCGAAACCGTTCTTTTACAAGGTAATGTGCGAATATGTTACAAACTATTCTGTGAAAGCTGCTGTAGAATTGAATTGAGAACAGTCCACCACTACCATTGTGCCACATCTGTTTCGTGGAGGCATTCTGATGTATCACAGCAGAGCAACATGAAGTCTCACTCACAGAAGTGACAGCCTGTTACTATGACAGTTTGGCTAATTGCGCACTGAGCCACGTCTGCTTTGCATTGGTTTTGACTTAGACTTGAACTTCCTTTTGAATCAACTGGCAAGACAAGCTTGTTTCAGTCTCACTAGTGAGCAAGATCTCATTTAACTCCATAGTCCACAAAACCGATCATTGAAGTAGAATCTGTATGATTTTAACTGGTTAGAATAACCTTTTTTGCCCAAGACCCCCTTCAATTTTCAAACAAAAAACGTACGCCTCGCGATGATCGGACAAAGGCTGGAAATGTTTAATACAAAAACATTTTTTTTTAAACCGTTAAAGTCGTGCATCTGTTTAAGTTCGATGTTTTAATAAGAGCTAAACTAGAAAACCCCTTACACGACATGAACAAACAACAGTTTATCTATACAGTTGAGATGAAATACACTATGAAATTAAGATTTCTATGAAAATCCCTACACCCCATTCTGCTGAAATCCCAGGCCCCACCAAAATATTGCAACGCCCCACCTTGAGAAACCGTGGGTTAGCACGTTCATAGTTAGTCGGCTTGCAATAAGGGCGTTGAGAAGTCATGCGTCTTCATACTCAAGGTACTGGCTTGCCTAAAAAAACAGAAAAGATATTCTCTGGTTATTGGCGATTGGGGATCTTGTCCGAGTGCCAGTGACGGATGCTTATTTGACTATTCTGCTATTTACCTCGCGGGAGCGCGCAGGTTGTTTATAGGAATGACTTGACATGAGGAGAGATTGATCATGTATCGCTGTATGACAGACATTTGTCACGGTATCACAGGTACTACTACTAAAAAAAAAAAAAAGGTATGTCTGATGTCATACACACACATATACACACATTTCTGTACGATCTTAGTCGTATTAAATGATTGTTGCTGCTTCTATTTTAGTTACTCTTAGTATTAATGGGGGCGATTGCAATACCAACAATACCGCAAGTAGAGTGTAAAAACTTTGGGGGGGGGGGGGGGGCAATATTAAAATTTGGACATATTTTTAATTAAACCACAGCATTTCCAGGATTACGATATGTCCTTCATAACAATTCATGGCACGAAAAATAACTCCGTTTCCGTGCGAGATAATGAGAGTGCTCCAACTTGGTGCGATCGATGGCACCGGGACTGTAAAATATAAAACACTTGTTTCATTTAACCCTCTAATGCCCAAACACAGACTGCCTTATATTTCTGAAACAGACAAAGCTACTTTGGGGGAGTCAAATAAGTGCAGAAATATCAATGTTAATGAAGAAAATGGTTTTACTGATAGATAATTTATCAAAATAAAAAGACAAAAGAAAACCCCAAAGTGTTGGATACTAAGTGTGTTACTGTTATGTGTTGCAAATATGGCACGCAGGGCGCTAGAGGGTTAATAATATTGCCAGCATTTTGAAGAGTTGTCTTCAAAAAGCCTGCCAGATGTGAGGTGTGATGTAAAAACCTGTTTCTGTTTTCCGATACTGATTCTGGCTTCTCTCCGTCCCCTACTAACTCTTCTGGAAACGCCTATTTCTGGCCAATCCAAGCTCCAAGTGTTCTTCTGGCCGGATATACGAATTGCAGACTGACAGCACTGTTTTTTTGTAATTTGATGAGCATAAAGAAGCTTGGCATGCTATGCTACCACAAAACGAACCCTGTCCTCCACCCTGATATTAAAGTTATATCTGTTATTTCTGAAACTGAGCATGGATGTCTTTATAACATTCTTGGAACTGAGCATGGATGTCTTTACAACATTCCTGAAACTGAGCATGGATGTCTTTACAACATTCCTGAAACAGCATGAGTGCCTTTACAACATTCCTGAAACTGAGAATAGATGCCTTTACAACATTCCTGAAACTGAGCTTAGATGTCTGTGCAACATTCCTGAAACTGAAACTGAGCATGGGAGTCTTTACAACGGAGATCCGAACAAAGAACTGATAACAAGTGAATGAACAACAAGATATCCAGATGGTCAAGACTTCCATGCTCGGTAGTAACAATCACTTCTTCAGTTGGCTTTTTTTTTTTAATTCTTGTATGATGCAGTACAAACTGTCAGTGAACTTGCAGCCACAAAGCCAAAAATAGAGTTCGAACTCAGGAGATCTCATCCTTCCTCCTCGTCCAGGTCATGCCAGTTCAGTTTCCCATTTCGTTCCCTGTCCCCCACCCACCCCCGCCCAACAACTCTCATTCCTATCTCCCAGCAGCCGTACAACTGGCACGGGTTAAGTTGCAACATGTAATTCACTCTCGGTGCCCGATTCCATTTTCCTCGATATTTAGGGGTAACCAAAGTAGCTCCAAATTTAGATGTTTCACCCCAGTAATCAAGAGCTATTTTCAGTGGCAGGACATGTCACAATGTAGGAAGGCAAATTTATACATATATATACAAACAAGTTGCTTTATCAGTCTTGCCAAATTTTCCAGGAGTGCTGGGATATGTTCTTATGCTCGCTGGCTTGGAAGACTGACGTGCTGAAGTTGTTGGCACACGGGAGAGTAGATGGGATGACATAGACGCACTCTGGAATCGAGTGCGGAAAGGAAAAGTTTGAATAATAATGGATAGATGGATGGATGGAGGGAGGGATGGATGGATGGATGGATGAGTGGGTGGATGGATGGATGGAGGAATGGGGAGAAAGAGGGTGGGTGGAAGAGAACGAGTGAGATGGATGAGTGCATGAGTGGGTGGATGGATGGATGGAGGAATGGGGAGAAAGAGGGTGGGTGGAAGAGAAGGAGTGAGGGATATTAAGTAAAAGCCAATAGATGAAACTTAAGGGCTGAAAAGCCGCGAGGAGAAAGCTAAAAAAAAAAAGACAAAAATTTAAGGTCACAAAAAATACTGAGAAGGAAATTTGACAAATCAACCGAAAGATTCACTCTCCCCCCCCCCCCCCCCCCAAACTTCTTAAAGCACAGACACTAGGTCTAAAAGAAATCATAAATAAGACATTGTGCAATACAAAACGTTTCAGAAAGCATGCTGGCAGCGACAGAATGGGTATGAATAATGGAGGGGATGGAAAGGCCAGAGAACTGAAACTGAGTAGAAGGGAAAAGTATTTGAGAAAGAAGGAAGTGACACATCGAAGGAAATTCATATTACTGGTGAGTGTTAACTATGGCAGCGGAACACTGTAGGTGGGAGGAGGTGTGAGGGTGAAAAGTATGAGGAAATAATAGCAAGAAGGTATCGTGAAGAGCACAGCTAGCTGGACTTAGGGGTGAAACACACCAAAGCTGATGTAGGCGCCAGACCGGTGGCCCGACGGCCCTTGAATTTTGCTTCACACTAACACAATAGGCTCTGCTCACACCGCGACCCACCGGGGTGCTGCGGGCAGTGCCTATTGTGCCAGTTTCAAGCAAATCTTATGGACCGAGAGCCATCAGTCTGGCTCCTATAAGATAAGATAAGATAAGATAAGATAAGAATCACTTTATTATCCCATATGGGAAATTCGTTTTCACAGAGTGTTTAACAGCAGACACGTGGTACATATATCTCACGTATCATTATAATAATAATAATAATAATAAATAATAAATGGCATTTATATAGCGCTTAACCCTGTTCCACAGGCTCTAAGCGCTTTACAGAACTTATTTACTACTTTACAAACGCATTCACTCCCACATTCTAATTGTACATAATATGCACACAATCTCATGTCAACCACAGACAGAATGGAGCTGCCTGCGAGGCGCTAAACACACTGCACTGCTTCTTTCCCTCTCGCTGTCTCACTCACTCTCTCTCTCTATCTCGGAGCAAATTGTAACGAAGCCTGTTAGGCGCAGATCACAACTCACAACAGTTCACAACTCACAGCAGTTCACAACTCACATCAGTTCACAACTCACAACTCAAATAATATTTGAAAATTTATTAATAACAATATATATTTTAATAATGAATAATAATAAATTTTTGTTGTTGCTGGTGGGGGAGGGGAGATGATATGGATAAATCTTAATCTATTAATTTCAATTTCAATTTTGCCCGGGCAGCGGCCTTTCGGCCTGCTCTTTACGATTTCCAACTGCCAAGGTATCTTTAACGTGCGCAACGTGCACACGGGCCCTCCGAATTTTTTCGTCCTTATCCGAGAAGACTAGGTACTCGATCCTACCCCCCAATAGGACCAGGGACTTGAAAATATGAGAAAAATCCAATTTCCAACATGCCTGCACTGCCCGGGTTTAGAACCCGGGACCCTTGGCATGAGAGGCGAGCACCTTGCCTCTAGACCACCTTGTTATGTTATAACTTGAGAATTAAATTCTGAAACCTAAGAGGTAAATGATATTTTTTAAGATATCGTTTTTGTTAACTCTTTCCCTACGGGCCAATATTCCACTTCTGGATGGAGGACCTTGTGGGTTTACATGCCATACCGTACTGTGCATTTGTAAACAAAGATCGCCTTACTACACAACAGTTGTCTAAACTATACACTTATCGCACATGTGGTATCCCTGGACACGCTAGGAGAAAGGAAGCTTTACCAAGAATTCTGTTTTTAAGGTGTTGTGCCGGCTGCCTCTAGGGAAGCGTGCGGCGCAGTGTGCATTGTATCGTAGGGAAAGAGTAAAGATATCTTTTCTGTTAAGTCTGATAAAGAAAGTTTTTATTCACTTTTTTGCTTCTAATGCAAAATTTGTACAAACCAACTTGTGACATTTTACCACAGCCCTTGACATAAAAAACATACCAATGGATGCATTGCTCATAGTTAATCCCTGTATCAGACTCATTTTGATTATCAACTACAGAAAATACACAGCCATAGGAGAGAAATCGTCATAGTTCCAACTGTCATTCCATCCTTCATTCTTCTTTCACATTTGCACATAAATCTCTTTCAGTAATTCTTTCATTCTTTTTCTATCTCTCTTTCCCAAAACAGTCATACTCATGAAACCTTGCAATGAAAATAAAAATAAAATAAAGCTGTTTGAAACAGCAATAACAATCCAGCAACAAGTATGAAAAAACACAAATCTAAATGTTTTTATCTTTAGTCACATCTGGTGTAAATGCTCTCTTTTGCCTTGGTTTCACTCACATTTCCCTAACACTTTAGTTAACAAAAGACAGCATTCTTGTTTGGCTGTGACAGGATTATTCCTTTAACTTAAATACCAAAAACCTGCGAATCATTTTCCATTGTTGTGTATCAGACACATTTCATTCATTCAAAATGAATAAACAAGCAATAACAGAATAAGAAAATGTAACTTTCATGCTGATCAGCTGTTTGCCATTCTCCCCTCCAATTCTAAAATTCCTCTTAGGTCTTCAGGTATTGTGTGTGTGTGTGTGCACAAGTGTGCATGTAAGTGTGTGTGTTTGTGCATGTGTGCTGCCTTCTTTCAGATTTTAGAATGACGGAAAGACTAACTGCCATGATGTCTTTTTAGTTCTTGTTTGTTTTACTCCATGTTCTGAAAAACTGGAGATCTTTTGATCCACCCATTCAGTTTGTGATGTGGTAACTGATAATTTGAACATTGCACCTGGATTCGTATAGTGGTCAGCTGTTAGAACCTCAATGAAGCCGGCCTTTGAAGCTGTTGTTAGGGGACCGCAGTATTTGACACAGAAAGCTACAGCTGGGCAGTGAACACAGCTCAGTACTTTTCTTCATAGACTATGGTCCCCTAAGTTATGATTGGACTATTGTCCTCCTAATGACAGCTCCAAGGCTAGTTTTATGGAGGTTCCAACAGCTGTCTGACCATAATTATGTTGTCCAGGCATTTTTCATCTATGGGCAGGGGAATATGGCATATGAAATAGATCCACTCTTTGCAAGTCAGTGGATGGGCCACGGCCACAAGTGGCGGATGCAACTTTGTAGATGACGTGTGGCAGGAAAGGTTTAACTTATGAAAATGTTTAAAATGAAAATATGAACCAGATGTTTCAAAATTGCCTTATCAAATTAGGATGTTTTATCTGTAAAATCAGCAGCTCACATGCATGAAGATGAGTTTGTTCTTACTCCAAATAACACACAGAGGCATAAAAGTGAATGGTAATAAAGAGTTGATCACATTATTGAAAGTCTCCATACTGATAGCTGACAATCTTCCTTCCCCTGATTGTTACATTCTTAAACTACGCATTTGTTGAACCCCTTGTTTATTTTGTATTTGATACACTATGTTTCAATGGAGAAACATACTGGTACCATCCACAGATTAGGTTACACTGTAAAAGCCAGTCCTGCAATGTCTGTCTATATTCTCTATATTTCTTTCTAAATATCAGAATGATCTAAAGCACATGATGTGAGTGTTTCTCTTTGCAACGAGTCTTTTTCATCCTGTTCTTAGAAAACCAGCGTTTCCATGTATTTGGTTGGCTTCCGCAAAAACTCAATAAGTCAATAACAGACACACATGGCGTGACATGGAAAGAACCTTAATGAAATGTGGCACACATCTATCTGTAAGATGACTTGCTGAGGCGAATTGCTGAAGGCAAGAATGATCTTCTGTATCTTTCCCTGTTTGCTTTCATGTGTATTATTCTGTTGCTCTTGGATGATCTAGAAACCTGATGAAACAGGGGATGGTGGCTGTCATTTAAGATGGACATGAATTTCTTCACACAAGCATTTGAGTATAGATGATTAAAACTTTCACCCCTTAGTGGGGGCAACCGATCATAAAACAGAAAACGCAATGAAACACTAAAAATGGTATACGGTACACGGATACAAGGCACCGGAAAGTGTGAAGGATGGAGGCTTCTCCACGAAGGTGTAATCAAAAGAGGGTACTGTTATGCTGAAAATAATGCGATAATATAAAAATCCGATGAAAAGATTGGCGAGGTTGGCAGCAACACATCAATAAATAAATTTCTATCAGAGAAATATGGACAAGAGAAGGAAGATCACAGGACGGGAAAAGGGATAAAAGTTGTTATTGTTTCCCGAAAATTACTTCAAATGAAACCATTCTATGAGAGAAATTGAATCTGATCTACATACCTCGTTATTCCCTGTGCATGTTTAAGAGTGCCAACGTTTACGTCATTGACGAGATCAGCTCGTGGAGTACCACTAATTAGCCGACGTAAGTTTACCACACCCTCTTCACCTTTATGAAAGCCGGGCAATGATACAAAACAAGGACTTCGGCCAATCTGTGATGTCTATGCCCATTTTGCGTTTCGCTGTATATTTATTTTGTTTAATAATGGGGAAAGAAGGCGAATACGTATGCACCTAAAATTTTGTGAATTTGGGACTAATAATTATGAAACTTCGTGGTCTACCTCAGTTTTTGAAGATAGTTATGTAGACACATCTATTTTGGACAAAATGTAGTTTTTAATATTGTTTATCTCCTATATTTTATCTGCAAAAAAAGAGGCGCAATTTTATAGAGTAGAATGGAAAAATATGACTGGAAATTTCGTTGGGTATACGTGACCACTGTTCTATGAACGGCACTTTATAGCTAGGTATGTTTAATGCCACTTGTCGTAGTTTTGTTCCTGTGTGATGTCCGTTCACACATTTTCAAAACAACCTACCCACTTGGACCACTCAACAAGACTTTAAATCCACGAGAAAAGTCCTTGTTGACCGCAAGATAACATCTGGCACTGCGCTGCTCGACGAGGACTCGATGTGCAGAAATATAATTATGTCTACTGCATGGAACTGGAGACTTCAAAACAGAGATTAGCTGCTGACGGCTTGCTCTCAAACCTGACATGGACCAGTCATGAAGAAAATAAATACGCGGATCAGTCAGAAAAACGTACGTTCCCAAGGCGGCTGGTTGCCACAGATGTTGTGACGGAGAGTTTAGGGCTTGGACCTAAAAGTCTGACAGACACAAGCAGCGACTTTCACATTTGATCTCTTCATTGATAACGAGTTCTAAACGTGCACCCTTTGACTAGAGCTTTTGATCGGGGATCAGTAGGTTTGCTGCTTGACTGAATCAAAGACTGTGCATATCCGTCTCTTGTTTTTTCACCTACTTACTAAAATATTTCTCTTACTTTTATGTCCATAGACTTGCTCACTGCATGCTGTTCCTTTTACCTTGAGGTGAAAATTACTACCGGCAATACTCACATAGATGGCACACACCAGCAGAGTTTGATCAACCTACCGGTTGGATGGTGATGTCACGTTATGTAATTTCCATGAGATCCCGCGCACCACCCAACTCATAAGATCGTATTAGAACTAAATGTCATAACGTCATCATCCAACTACCGGCTGATCAAATTCGGCTGATGAAGCCTAGGCTTGTGTAGGACGAAATCTCAGTGAGTTTATAATATGAGACTCACACTGAAATTAAATGTGGGGTCACCATCCTACAAGTGCGCCGATCAAGATCCACTGGTGGAGCCTACGCTAATGTCGGACGAAATCTCAGTCAGTTTATATTATGAGACTCTCTGAAGCTCATTCACCCACATACTTACCTGTCACCCCTCTCAAACATCACACAGGTACCAAAGCTCCTCTCTCCGACCGACGTACACATAAGCAGGCATTCCTTCTTAATCCTTTCTTTCCTTTATATTCTCCCTGTATTCAGGTAGTCAAACATTCACTTCAAAGCCTGACCCTAACCGACTGGAACATCTAAACAAGCAGCTCTGACACTCACTCATTTATTTACTCAATCTATCAGTCACCTGCTCCTTACCTACTCACGAGTTCCCTCTGGTTTCATCACCATCTCCTCCCCTGTTCCTCAACCTCCTGTGGGGATAACAAACCCCGGGGAACTAGACATCAGAGGTCTAGTGTGCAGGGCCGACCCCTGTCGTTGTTTGGACATAGACGTGGAGATAACTAGCTAATTTCGTACCTGCCAGCGTGCATTTCCTTTCTTCACGTGCTGCGAAGTGCAGGTTAGCCTGTCGTTCAAGGGCTGCATTCTATCGGATCGAATTCCTGGTTGATCTTTGGATAGAGCAATAACAACCTGGAGGTTAACTGTAGTTTCGTTGTACATATAATAATTATATTTCTCAGGCAATGGCGCGAAAAGGGCAATAGTAAATAAATAATCATACTATAATGAAGCTAGAGAGTGAACATGTAAGCAACTAAAACTTGTGAATACGAGACAAAAAAATTATGAAACTGTAGTACTGCCTCAATATTTGTTTTACGATATATTACATCAGTTTTTAATATTGTTTATTTATTATTTTGTTTTGTTGTTCGTGGTGGTGGTTTTTAGCTGGGAAAAAAAAAAGAGGCAAACTTTACTGTAGTAGAATCGAAAAGTATGAACGGAAATGTGGTTCTTGGCCTCTCTTTACACATAGCTGATAATCAACTTTAAAGATTACGCGCATTTTCACCAAATCAACAAGCCAACTAGGAAATAATGAGAGGCGCCAGTGCCCATGTCGGTTTATTTGAGGATCCTGAAGACAGTGATTCTACTTAACCAAATTCGAATACTTTACTACCAATAGTGTTGAGTAAATCTGATCAAAATACAATAACTGTTCTTGTCATTGTTTGCATTATCGTTGGTGCTTAATATACGCGTTTCAGTTTTCTTCAGGAACTTAGGTCAGTTAAAGTGTAGAAACTGAAAATTTAGATTTCGTATTGTTGGTTTTAACATTTTCTTTACAAGCAGACGTTATCGGAACCTGTTGAGATGTTATTATAAGACAAAAATAAATATATCAGGAAGGTGATGCCGGTTGATTTAAGAAGTTTAGAAAACGTTATCTATGCTTTTGTAATATCTTTGAATTCTTCCTGTCTGCCAGGTAGACAACACTAGACTTCTGTGAGCTAATCTGATGAACAAAATACACAGTCAACGGCACACTTTCACACAATAAAACTGAACATGTATCATATGTTTACAGGTTGGCTTTGAAACTTCAGTTGCTTGGAAAGAACAGTAGGATTAAATAGTTGAGCAGTGACAGCAATTTTTGAATACAAATATAGACCTTGAAAATTTTACGACACTTTTTTTTCTATCTCTCTATCTATCTATCTATCTATCTATCTATCTATCTATCTATCTATCTATCTATCTATCTATCTGTCTGTCTGTCTGTCTGTCTGTCTGTCTGTCTGTCTGTCTGTCTGTCTGTCTGTCTGACTGACTATTTATCTGTCTGTCTGTCTAATAGTCTATTCATCTGATTTGTATGGATGTATGTATGTATGTATGTATGTATGCATGTCTGTGTGTATGTATGTATGTATGTATGTATGTATGTATGTATGTATGTATGTATGTATGTATGTATGTATGTATGTATGTATGTATGTATGTATGTATGTATGTATGAATGTCTGACTTTTATGTATGCCTATCCGACTGTCTGTTTGTCTGACTGTCTATCTTTCTGTCTGTCTATCTGTCTACCTCTGTCGGACTGTCAGTCTGTCTGCCCGACGGTCTGACTGTCTTTCTACCTCACTTGCATTTCTGCATGTCTGTTTGTATAATCAGATAACGTCAGTACCTATCTTCAAATGCCCAAATGCCGTACATTTGAAACACAGTTGAAACGCCAAATAGCTGGAAGATCTACGTTCCTATGATTGTCTCCATCATTAAATTTGCCCGTTTCCTGCTTGTGTGAGCCCAGACCTGGCAGTGTGTGTAGCCACTCTTTCATAATCTGTTCATTCCCTTTTCCTTCTGACTCTTATTTATCTTTACACTGTTCCATGTCCAACCGTTGTTTTTTTTTTTTGGTTTTCTTTTGTTTTGTTCTGTTTTTTATTTTGTATTTCTTCCCTCTCATTCCTTTTTCTGACTCTTTCGTCTATTTGCACCAGATTTTTAACCGGGCACATTTGTCACCGCGGTTCAATACGGGCATTAAATTATACCCTGCTGACAGCATTATCGTGGTTGACGAAAGTGTGACATGGAATGGCTCTGAAAACAAAGCCCCGGTACTGAGCAATCGGTGTTTAATGGGCTGTGTGCTTGTGTACGGGTGAATGGACTGTTACTCTCCCTTGTTATCTGCATCCTTTTGCTGATGTGTGTATGTGAGAGAGAGAGAGAGAGAGAGAGAGAAAGAGAAAGAGAGAGAGAGAGAAAGAGAAAGAGAGAGAGAAAGAGAGAGAAAGAGAAAACGACTCTAGGGTGAAGAAATAAGAGGAAATGCCCATCTGTATACTGTAAGTCTGTTAAATAATTATTCTGTCAGTGATACCCGCTGATACAGCTGGATGCTGATTATCGGATGACTGATACCTAGTGATACCTATAATAGAAAGGACACTCCAATTACTCTTATACAGTTTCTAATATTACCAAATCCCCGAGTACGGTCTGTCTTTACATTTTGTAATTTGACACAGAAGCGTAATATGGTGCCTAACATTAATTCTTAGATATTTTTTTTTTTTGGAGGACGGGTAGGGGGGAGCAGAAAAGAGGGCATCGGCAAAATACCAATTTTGGAATAAGTACGAGCGTATCATAATACTGTTATCATCTTGTCAGGTATCGTAGGTATCGATGCATCCATGGCTATTGCCCCCATCACTCATAATAAATATTATGGGTGAGGGTAGGGCCTATGTGATTTATGTATTCGCATGTGTTGTTTTTTTTCATACTCTGTACGTAGGTGATACTTCAGTAGCATCGTTGTAATGTTTTAATACTTTCTGCATAATGCCATGTGTGACAGCTTGTGTGTGCACGTAATTATTTGGGCGTGTGGGTGTCAAGTTGTGGTGTGTAAAGATATTATACATGGAAAAAGAGAAAAGGGGAAGAAGACGGAAGAGAAATACAAAGAAAAACAGAATGAGAAGGCTTGAATTCACCGGTACGTCAGCTAAAGCCACAGGCTAGATTATGGTGATTATCAAATGAGGAATTTGTGCTTTTTTTTTCCAACTTGCTTTATGTGTCTTTGAGGGGGGACAAGACCACAGTGCTTGCGGAAGCCTTATTACTTAACCTTGTTTCGACTTGGAGTGCTTTTGTGATTTGACGTTTTGAATTTGCGTTTGGGTTTAATCATGAATGGCACGCCGGCACGAGGCGGCCTCTTTGTGCCTTTTTCAGTTTTTGCGTGATCTCACTCTGGGCCAGTTTTCAGCTTTCAGATCCTAATAAATAAGATCAAATGAAAGTGAAGTTAAAAATCTAACAGGAAAAGGCCCGTACTGTAAAGTACGTCTATATGAATTTTGTAAATATGATAAAAAGTCTGCCACATCAACTTGTACATTTTGTTTGAAATAGATACTGGCAATAAGACGAATAAGCGCAAAAGACAAAAAAAAAAATCAAATCTGGTCTGAATGTTTGGCAATTTACAATGACGTTGAGTTCGGAATTTGCTGAGATCTTGATTTGCAGGTGCAGCATGGCATTTCTCATGTGATTACTCATTATACTACACATAACGTTCGCCCAGTTATAAATTTTGGGACCTTCTCAGTAGCTGGTTCACTCACACACTTTCCTATTTCATTACTTCATTATCAAATACAAACGTACGCACACATGTCAGGAACTCAGCTTGTCCCACGTCAGCCCTAACGTTGAGCAATGACGTGGGAAAAGTTAGCTGCACATTATTGTGTCATGAATTTGTTCTCGGCAGTTCAGTATTGATTTTCTCCGCACAAAAGACAGATTTTTTCAGTCTCATTCACTTCTATTCTGGTTGTTAATTGAATGTTGGTGTGAAGTCATGCCCTCGGTAGCTTTTTTGTTTTGTTTTTTGCCCCTCTTTTCCATTTGTTTCTTTCACCGCGTCTCTCGCTACATTTGCTCAAACTGTGAGCCGCGGTATTGTTGCTGGGCGTTCATTCATGCCGTGCATTCACAGCGTGAGTGAGCAAACGCATGCATTCGTGTTGGCGAGTGACGCTAGAACACAGGAAAGAAGAGGAGTGCCCATTTCAGTTAATAGAGAAGAACCGATTACGAGGAAATATTGATGAGAATCGTTAGCAATGATATCCATTTCAAACCATCAATAAAATAACTGCAGTTTTTGGGTGGCTTTTTGCTCCGTGTCACGGTGACAGGGAATTGCAGATTATGGCACATCTGGCTATACACTTTAGTGCAGCACAGTAACATCGTGTGTGTTCTTTAAGGGGTCATCCATTAAGTATACACGCTCGGATGGGTGAGTGGGGGAGGGTTGACGATAGCATATCGCGGCAACCTTAATTCGTGTTTGTTCCCAACTGTGCATTTGGCAAAACTGAGAATTTCAACATGAAACATTTGCGGCTTTAAGTTATGCTAAGGAGTTAGAATAAATCGGAACTGTGAAACGGCTTGATAAGTGCCACAATACATTTTGAACAAGTGTCAAGTTGTGTATTGGTTATACATCTTGTACATGCTAAAAGATCTCCAGTTTCTTTTTGGGGTTTTTTTTTCTCAGAAGATGAAGATCGATCAAACGGGAACTAAAGTCGGGATATGGACAGCTTACATAGAATGCGCGGAGATGGGGGAGCGTACGATGTACGCTTTTCAAATATGAGAGTGTATAAAGAAATTTCGCTTTTTCGTTTAATTTACTTTTTTTTTTTTTAACCAAAGGTTACAGGACTATAAAAATGGTATATAGACTGCGGATCAGGTGAAATAAGTCAAACAGTCCATATCTCTTAAAGTTTTAAACACGAAGGCCATAATGTGGACATTCCGTGTGGATGAGCTGGTCTAGAGACAAGGTGCTCGCCTCTCATGCCGAAGGTACCGGGTTCGAATCCCGGTCGGTGCAGGCGTGTTTCTCATATTTTCCTGCCCCTGATCCTGTGGTAGGCAGGATCGAGCATCTAGTCTTCTCGGATAAGGACGAAAATTCGGAGGGCCTGTGTGCATGTTGCGCACGTTAAAGATATCTTAGCAGTTGGAAAAGAAGAGCAAAATTCTAAAAACACTAACCCTTACCACAACAACAAAAATAAAACAAGAAAAATGAGGTGTAAATGTCAAGGGCAGCGAAACCGCCTGAAATAAAGAGCTAAAACACTGGACATTCATAATTCTAATGGTCGTATACTCGTACATTGGAGGGGAAGGATGGAGCAAATGCAAAGGCATATTCGGTTGTTCCAATATAGTGACCCCAGGGAGGTTTGTTTTGCGCCTAATTAGCTTCTTTCTATTCGTGCAATGCAAACGGGTAATGAGTTGATCTACATAGGGGCTCCAGAAAGGTTTGTTTTGCCCCTTATTTCTTTCTACTCGTGCAATGCAAAGTTGTATTCGGTATTCCCATAGAGCGGCTCCAAAGAGGTCCGTTTTGCGTTTAACTAGCTTCTTGCTACTCGTGCAAATGGAAAGACGTATTCGATTGTTCCATATCAAAGGGTCGATTTCTTATGTCAGATTCTAAACATTTGATCTTCATAATACCAATTTTTTTTTTTTTTTTTAATTATTCATTTTCCTGGCACACCAGTTTCATCATAATTATGTCACCTCGTTCTTGCTTTTTTATATTTCTCATGAGGTCTTTTCTATTTCCATACTGGCCATTTAGATCTGGCCCTTCTCTCTCGTCTATTTTGACATTCTTCTTATTCTTTTTTTTTTTTTTTTGACTTCGTCTTTGGAGACTCTATCTTTTCAGCAGATCGGTGGAAATATTCTTTCTCTCTCACGTACACACATGGAAACACACGCCAATACACACAAACGCCTGCCTTTGTTCACTGCCCAGTCATTTCGTCTTTGCATCTGCTTCTGTCTTCATTTCCTTTATCTTTCAACGGTCTCTTTCTTTTCCTGACAATTTATTCCTATAACTTTTTTTTTTTTAAATCATTTTCTCGTCAATTTTTACCACTCTCTCTCTCTCTCTCTCTCTCTCTCTCTCTCTCTCTCTCTCTCTCTCTCTCTCTCTCTCTCTCTCTCTCTCTGTCGTTCTCTCTCTCTCTTTCTCGTGTTCTTTCTCTCTCTCACACACACACACACACACACCCTCTGCCTCTGTTTTCCTTCAACCAGCCCCTCCAACCAAATAACACACACAGAGTTTACTTTGCACTTTCTTTATTTTAAACTTCCCCTGGCCCATTTCACATCTCAGAATCATTTATATAATCTTCTTATGTATGTGTGTAAGTGTGTGTGTTTTTGGCTGGATGGGGTGCAGATAATTCTGAAATTAACCGGCCAGCTTAACTTTTATATATACTATAAATTGTTCTCGATCCGTCCTTAAGTCGCGAGAAGTGTATATTTATGCCATCGAAACTGTTCATCATGTTTGCACACGGAGTGTTCATTCTGCAGCCCAAAAGAGGAAACAATTGAATTTTGAGGCCTGCTACTGTTTAATACAACTATTTCATTACAGACCTGGCTAGCGTTAGATAAAGAGGTCAGCATGACATTTTCATGAAATGGCGATATTTTCTCCTGTCCATTTTGTGTCCAGGTTTGTTATTCCGTGTTGTTAGAATTGACTGCAAGTTGTTTAACTGCCTAGCCAGATCGATTCCCTGTTTGACAACATAGCAAGGGTAATTTTGTTAAAAGGTTTATTTATATAGTGTGAGAGTCAGGCTGACAGAGCAAGTCACACAGTTTCATTAATCACCGTCTACGTCTGAATGTGCGTTCTCATGAACTTCAAATTTTAAGACTATAAAACCAGTTGTTGTCGTTGAACTTGGAAACCATGTAACACAACGTAAAAGCCCGTTTCAATTGAAATCTCTGCATGCTGGTTGGTCGCTGGTTGGTAGACTTACCTTTAGGGAATCTGACAGTCGCCTGGTATTTTAGTGGATGAGTGAGTTAGTTGGGTGATCGGCCGAAAATGTCTAATGACTACCATGCCTGCGGATGGAAACCAGAACAAACCAGGTCTACGCTAATGGCCTAAGTCATTTTTGACACTTCTGAGATATTAAGAAAAAAACTGTTTCTCCTACTTTCTATATTATCTGATAACCCTCATGCTCAGGAACACAACGAACCGTCGGTTGCTTTTTGGCATAAGTCTGACATAATGCTATTATCGTACGCCATTGTCGACATTCCCAATTATCAATAAATTCGGATTACAATATTGTTTTTTCTTACTCCTCCCCAGGTGTGGTTCCTTCATCAAGAGGTATGTGACATGTGGATCTCTGTAGATGTCCTATGCTGCACGGCTTCCATTCTCCATTTGGTGGCCATAGCCATGGACCGCTACTGGGCCGTCACCAGCATTGACTACATCCGACGTCGCAGCGCCCGGCGTATCCTGTTAATGATCACAGTGGTGTGGATTGTGGCACTGTTCATCTCCATCCCGCCCCTCTTTGGTTGGCGTGACCCTAACAATGACCCGGACATAACTGGAGAATGCATGATTTCTCAGGACAAAGGTTATACAATCTTCTCCACGGTGGGAGCATTTTATCTGCCAATGTTGGTGATGATGATCATCTACACGCGAATATATCAAGTCGCCAGATCTCGAATACGCAAAGATAAGTTTCAACAGAACAAGGCTAAGTACAAAACTGAAGAGACCACTTTGGTGGCCTCGCCAAAGACGGAGTACAGCGTTGTCAGTGATTGCAACGGCTGCAACTCGCCAGAGTCTACCCATGAAAAGAAAAAACGTCGAGCTCCGTTCAAAAGCTACGGCTGCTCTCCGAGGCCGGAGAGAAAGAAAAACAGGAATAAAAGACTTCCGAGGGACTCGAATGGAGTAAATAGTCCCACCACAGACAGGCTCAAACAAATACAGATTGAGCCAGACCCCTTTACCAACGGTTGTAATGACGAGGCCAGCATAGCTATGCTGGAAACACAGTTCAATAACGGCAAGAAGGTCAGTACCATTGAAAATGCACCTTATTCTCGGACTCGTGAAAAACTCGAACTGAAGAGGGAGCGAAAAGCTGCCCGCACTCTCGCCATCATTACTGGCGCTTTCCTTATCTGCTGGTTACCTTTCTTCATCATAGCTCTCATTGGTCCCTTCGTGGATGACAAGGAAAGTATTCCGGCGTTTGCCCGGAGCTTCGTCTTGTGGCTGGGCTATTTCAACAGCCTGCTGAATCCAATCATCTACACCATCTTCAGCCCAGAGTTCCGAAGTGCTTTCCAGAAAATTCTCTTTGGCAAATACAGGCGTGGGCATCGATAATAGCATTTTGCTGTACAAAGCTTTGACCTCTGTCATGATGCTTATTTTTTCTGTGATAAACTGTATCAATAGGTCCGCTCTCCAAAAATATTAGCAACAGTAACTGTCTTTGATATTACAATATGTGTGCACCAGCTTGTAATGTAGGCTATGTCATTGTAATGAATCTCTTAATGCAGCAGAGACTTAATCGTTGAACAAAATGTGATTTCGATTAAATGTTTGTTCTACTGATTTCAAGGCACAAAGAACACTTTGTCCACTTGATATGAGTATAATGTGTGCGGCACTGACAGACAAGCTCAAACAAAAACAGTGTCATTCGACGTGAGGGGAAAAATTCCCTACCATTGTGTAGCGTTGTCTAGTTGTGGAATAATTATGTTTAGTCTCAAGACTGAATACATAATCTTAGTTAGTTGCCAGTCTGGGTTAAGTGTCCAGTAAACCATCTCGTAATCTTAGATTTGAAATGGCATGGGTTCAGTACGATCGCATGGAATTGATGATTGGTGTTTACTACATGTTGCTTTGGTTTCAGATGGGGGTTAGAAGTGACATTATTTCAATGATCTTTCAATTTTCAAGCGCAAAGGCTTCCTGTCTTTAATTAATTTAAGATTTCACCGTTTACATCCGTGCAATGATTGCAGCGACAAAAGCAGGTTTGAAATCTTCCGGTTTCTGTCATTGGCGTAAATTTTGTGTCCAGACTTACGGATGGACCTTAAAAGGTCCGGAACAGACGAGACACGATCCCGCACTTGGTTTTGCTACTGACAGTTACAAAACAAGCACAGAGAATGTAACTTGTGCTTCAGTGATCCCCCACTTTTCTATCGTCAGACAACACAACGTGAGCTTGTAACTGATATTGTACATTTAAGGTTTACGGGGAATGAAGCATGAAGAAGTGAGTTCACTTGTTTTGTGCTCAAGTATGAAATGAGTCAACTTTCATGCATGAATTGCCAGTGTCTTTGTTTATCTAAAAACAAGGCTTGAGTTTAAGAATTAACTTCAGTCATGTTTTGTGGGGAGAAATTTGATGAGGATCTGTTAAGACTTCATATTCAGAGATATTCCTATCTGCTGAGGTGTTTTTTTTAAAAATACACCAGGAAAATGAATCAGCCACCTACACGAATTTGCATAACTCACTCAGAATTAGATAGTGTTGAGTAGAAACAAAAACTGGTATTATTTTTCCTGTCTGGCAGTTTGCTCTTTTGGCCAGAGAGACGGAGAGAGAGATTTTGTATTTTTCACAAGTCTCTTGATGACTTGACCAATTTGTTTTCAAAGACTGTTCTTCTCGTAAATCAAAGATACATAATTATATTCATATTAGTTCGCTGAATTGTATAATTTTCAGGATTGTTCCCATTTCCAATCCGATCACGTTGCTCTTTTTTTTTCAGCAGCTGATTTTTAAAGTGTCCATATTATTATAATTATACAATGCAGATTTCAAAGTAGTGCTACGGGAAGATATATTGAAACTAGAACCTCGGAGTACTATCAATCAGAAGCTGTAATAGAATGGATAAGCCTTTCCAAAGTATGTTTAATGTTCAGTTTCCTTATATAGTTATTCCATTTTCTTTGACTCATTTTTGTTTGATTGCAGTAGGCTGATTACTCGGCATGTTGTCTTTTCTTCATCATCAAATAGACAGGGAAGTCAGGCCAGTCTCCTAGAATAAAAAGAAAATATCTATATGACACTGAAATCTCTCACTAACAGATCTGTTCCATGACAGTAGAATCGTTTCCCAAACCTGAAGCGGCACTGAAGTCGTGAGAGCCCACAAGAAAAGTTGAAATCAGTGTGCCCACTTGAAAGCGAAAAGTAAGTGCAACAGAGCTGTGTAAATATTACCTCAGCATGTATACCAAGAAACCTTTCACAATTCAATCCAAAACGCTATCAGCGCTGCCAATGCTGTGCTCTGATGGTCATAAAAACGAAATGGAATGCCATATAAATAAATTACCTTTAAAGTTAGTTCGTCTTTGTAGATTTTATCCTGGAAATTCGTCATTAGGCTATTCTCCTGAATCACTTAGTAGGTGAACCAATCGGGAGCGTACTAATTTGTAAAAGAAACAGGAACCTTTCTACAGTAATCTGGTGACTGGGTGCGGCTGATGTGTATCCAAGATTTTAGTTGTTTGTTTTGGTGGAATTTCAACACCCCATTTCAGCACAATGGGACTATTCCAAAGACAAGGCTTAGGTCTTCTGTCCGGCGAATGCTTTAAGTACACCACCAGAAATCAGCTTGGACCATGCCCCGAACGGGATTTGAACCTGGAACATCTGGCGCCTATGTTAAGCATTGTAATCACCTGGCCACTGACGAGTGTCCCAGTACTGTGCAAGCGGGCCGGGTAGAAAAGCTGATTTGAAAGGGGGGGGGATTTTTTGTTGCATGAATCTGCATTTCAGGAACAGTCAAAATTACCAGTTGCCATGGCTTCTCTGTCCAATTCTCATTTCCTACTGAATGACCTCCAGCCACTGTGGACGTGTCGGTCCCTGCAATTCTGAGATTACATGACAAAAATAAAGGTCGTCGTTTAATTCCAACAAAGGAATACTAATTGGGAGTCAGTTTTGTCATTGAATTAAGAGTTGGGATGGGGTCAGTTATCATTTATATTACTTTGTTTGGTGATCTGAAGTAAAGTACAGTGACTAGGTGACTTCGTCTAATTGGCCCCCAGTTAAGAACATGAACCGAGTGTACGTACTCGTTGCCACCGGCAACAACGATGCGCGGAAAATGGAAATTTGTTTTATCCTTCCTCGGTTTGTATCAGTGGTACTCTGATCCAGGATATAGGACGCTGGGCATTAATATTTTCTTTGTATTAAACTGAGGCTTCAACATTTATAAGAGAGTTAGCAGTTAACATTGACACTGGATGGTGTCACAAATATAATATAGTGCTTTGCTCAGAATTTTGCGTTGATTTCCTTGTGTACACCTGAAGCTATGGTCTGGAACCATGAAGTGAAAGTTATTGTATAAGAACCTGTTCAGCTAAATATTTTATGAATGTAGCCTGTGCTCAGTCAGATGGATGAATGAATGGCATTTTCTCAATTGGCCTGTGGCTCGAATATTTCGCTGTTGTCGCAGTTTTCTTGCATAATACCAGTTTATTACAACATTTCATGACACTGGTGAACAGTTACCAGACTGCATTATTTAAAGTTGAAAGCAGTGCAAACGTTCGCAAAATTCAGATAATGCAATGATTAAGAGGAGCGCTGAAAAAAACACCTTTTTCCGAATTCGAGATGTGAAGATTTGGTCGTCAACAGCAAGCTGCTAGCAGGCTGGATGTTTTCTGATTTTCAGCTGATACACAGAAGTATCGTCTGTCCATGTGGAGTAAATGTACTATCAGAGCTATTAAGCCATGCGACCAATTGCTCCCAATTGGGCCCTGCACACAAGGAGGCTCCGGGCTGGAGATGCTAGTCTTGTCTAGTGCACACAACAACGCATTGCATCATACACCTGACACCATATTGTGGGTTTTACACGGAACAACCAACAATTATAATTGTTGCACGCCTAAGTGGACTGGGCGCAAGGGTATTCTAGTCTTGTCAATTACATAATTATTGTACACATTATAAGATATAAATTATTGGGTACACACACTTAACACACCACCAGGCAGGTTTTACAAAATACAGCAATGATTATAGTTTAATTTATAGACTCACTGTTCTGAAGGTCATCTTTGTGTATCACCTCTATGTGGACAAAAAATCTATCTTATAAACCCTCATCGGTATGGATATTTTGCAAGAAAGTGAAACCTTTTGTCGGTGTTAAGAAAGCCTTTATTGAACTGCGGCAGACTTACCTTCAAATAATAGACCTTGGAAACAGGGCTTTGTTGCTGTTGTTGTTGTTGTTGTTATTATTATTGTTGTTGTGGTTAGTTTCTATTCTGTCCATCAGTGTGTTCGGCAAATTTGAGTCTATTTATGAGGAGGAAAGAATTATAGCGTACTGGGTGACTTGTAAGATTGCACAAAGTGTTGCTTAGTGGAAAACGGTTTATTGAATGCCATACAAACTGTACAGAAATAGAAACATTATGCCTGATATTTGCTTGTAAGTACACTCTGAAAGGTTCTGCGAACAGCAATTGTACATAATTATTGGTTCTTTTTTTATGATTATTTTTTTTTTGTTTCTCTATACATTTAAAATATTAATGCTAAACTTAACTCTTTCCACACAGTATCGCTGTATTCCATGTTTAATTAACGATATATAATTAATTTATGATGTTCCTTATTATGTTCAAATATGTTTTCACTTCTGCAATGCATGTCATATCTGTTTTAAATTCTTGCTTAAAGCAGTGAATGGCTGTCAATCAGGATTTTAAATTTCTTTTCATGAACGCTCTGTATTTCTCGTTCAATGTCCACATTCACACTATTTGACGGTGTGCGTCAGTGGTGAGGGTGTGATCATGTCATTTCACTGTCTCCTTTTTTTTTTTAAAACCTGAACATTTAAAAAAAGGGAAAAAAGACAAGTCTGAGATCAGCAGGGACAAAGGGAAAGATCACATGGCATACTTAGCAGTATCTCGTATTTGCATAATTAACATGTCCTGAAAGTTTCAATGCAGTGCAAGTATGGGTTTCCTTCCGTGCATATAAAATCACCATCACCAAGGATAGGTTTCCTTCAATGGGTATAAAATCACCACTACCAAGCATAGGTTTCCTTCAGTGCGTATAAAAACACCCCACTACCACCAAAAACCCCACCATCTTCACCATCACCATTGCCACCGTCACCACTTATTCCGATATCATCACTAACAACCTCGTCACCAGCATCATCAGAACAGTTACCATCATCATTATCGACACCTCTACCATCATCACAAACCCTTCACTATCAACATTTGTCCCACCGTAACCATTACCATTAGAAACACTCCCAACGATGTTTGAATTAAGTTTTTCTCTGTGGTATCAAAAGGCGTGTTCATTAAGTTGGTGCTAGAAATGAATCTATTTAAACCCTGGTCGTATATTTGATAGAATTGCAATATACAAGTCCTGACCTCAGTTCTTGTTTGTTCTGCCTCAATCTCCTGGAAAACTGGAGATCGTTTAGTATACAGAAGGGATATAACAAATGCGCACTTTGACACTTGTTAAGGCGTTGTGGCACTTATCAAGCTGTTTCACAGTTCCGATTTATTCTATAGTCCGTTCACCGAGGCATGATCACAGAAAACTGCTCGTAGCGCTGCAATCGTCAATGATATTTGAATGTAATTTGGCGTGAAGTCTTAGATTAGTGATGACCCTAACCCAGATTTTTTTGCCCCCGAATTATTCAAGTAGTTTTCGAATTTGTTTATTTGCGGTATATAAATAAAGAGAGCACCGACAAGGGTAAACATTTAGGTGGTTTACTGTAATAATTTAACACATGTTTTTGAGTCCCACTAAAATGTGGTACAGCACAGGATTAAAGTGAGTTTAAAAGCAAACTCGTGATTGTTCACTGGTAGACCAACCCAGAGTCAGAGGCGTTGTCAGAGATCTTTCAATTTCAGAATTCCTGTCATCGTGGATTTAAACATCAAAATCAATACGATGAGGAACATTGGAGAACAAGACCTTCAAACTGCTAGACATCCAAAATCCAACTCATGCAGCATTGAAAACAGTCACTGCAGAATTTTTCTCCAAGTGAGAGGACCGTGTATCGCGGTTGGAGGAAGAATACTGGCAATACGAGGGCCTTGATTTCATTCAACCGAATATCGTCATCAATCCAATGGAGACATCCGACTCAGAAAGCGACTGAGATGATAAAACATTAAAAACACCGAAAAGTGCTTGCCTGTTTTGAAATAAAACAAAAAACAACAACACCTTTTTAGGGCTCACCTTTCTGTTGGGCCTAAGATTGTCCCAAGTCCGCAGCCTGATCATTGTACCCACAAGGCCATGCTCTTGCAATGACAGGGACTCAGAGGGGAATGGGTGGTCATAATTATCTCGATATGTATATTTCTCACAACTTAATACAGATTGGAAAGCCTAGCTACTTTACAAATTTTATCTTTCACAGGATGTTACCGTTTAGCATAACCAGAAGGCTGTTTTCAATTGACTAGTAATGAATCTGTAGAAGCTTTATCTTACAGGAAAGGAACAGTAAATGCATTTACGTGTAAAGCAAACCTCAAGTCCGTAACGCGATACTACGCCACTGCAATTCACCACAGATTGTTACTATATTTAGGAATTTAGATCAACTACAGGGAAACGAGAAGTGACAGATCATGTTGGAACACACGTATACTGTAAACATCTGTAAATTTGGGGCCTATTCAATTGAAAACAAAGAAAAGATCAAAGGAATTCGCCGCTTTGAAAGAACGGTGCTGTGCAGAGACTTCAAATTCAAGATTTGTAGGGTCATGATAAATGTAAGACTGCATGCAAAAATTCAGGACGCTGTATTTCGTAATAGCTGAGAAAATCCAACTAAACTGTGATCATGAATTCGGTGAACGGACTATAACTCCTTAGCACACTACTTAAGCGGCAAATGTTTAAGCTCAGGTGTGCACACAAAAAAAGTGAGGCTGTAACAAACAAGAACTGAGGTCGCCAAGTGCAAACTTTTTGAAAACTCCTTCAGTTAGTAACATATTTTCCTGCCGGAGTTCCTTCGGAGAATGTCAAATGTGGCTTGACAAGAAAGGAATGGAAAATTGTCTGTAATGACGGCTGAAGAAGAAGTATTGCTGGGGCCATCTTCAAATCGATTGAAGTTTAAAGTTTAGAGAATTTTATTAGATCTGATTTCTGCTAAACTGTATGTACCATTATTGATCTCTAGCCATTTTTTCATTCTTCTTTATTTTTCATTCACTTTTGTTGTTGTTGTTGTTGTTGTTGTTGCTGTTGTTGTTGTTGTTGTTGTTGTTGTTTTTGTGGTTTTTGTTGTTGTTTTTGTTTTTGTTGTTGTTTTTGTTGTTGTTGTTGCTGTTGTTGTTGTTGTTGTTGTTGTTGTTGTTGTTGTTGTTGTTGTTGTTGTTGTTGTTGTTGTTGTTGTTGTTGTTGCTGTTTTTGTTGTTGTTGCTGTTGTTGTTGTTGTTGTTGTTGTTGCTGTTGTTGTTGTTGTTGTTCTTCTTCTTCTTCTTCTTGTTATTACTGTTGTTGTTGTTGTTGTTCTTATTTTCTGTACATAGTTTGAAGGAATGGAAACTAATTCATGTGACAATATTTAATATGCAAAATATCATTTGTGTGTAATTTTGTTAATGTTTGGTCGTCCAAAGCAACATAAAATACTTGCTCTTGTGTTGGTATAGAATAAATATTCATGTAATTAGTAACTAAATTTTGTCAGGGTTTATAACGAAATTTACAATCAGGAGAAAAAAATTGCTATACCATCATTTTCCTGTTCCTCTTAAGACCATGAAACACAGGGGGTCATAGTTTGCTAAATTTTGATGCACAGGGAGTGTACATTTATATTGATTTATCTGTATTGTTTTGTTAATGTGGTATCAACGTTACAATTCGTGACTAACTGTGAAATATAATGCTGAGGATGCAGTGCATTCGATTTCTATATTAACGGTTATTTGTAACGTTATCAGTGGTTTCCATGCATGTTTTGTTTTGTTTTTTTTAATGAATGAAATTGTTACTGAACTGTGGTATTCATGACATATACAGTTGTATACTGTCTCATGTTTCTTATCACATGGCATTTGAATGCTTTCTCAAAACTGGTAGATCGAAATTAATACACTCTACAAGCAATGTATGTGGAACAATACGTTGTGTGAGAACATTAATTGTACTTAGATGTCTGTGTTGTGGAACTTAAAGAAGAGCTAGAATCTGACTATATTTCCCTGTGGCGCAAGATTACGCTATGGTCAAACTCGAAGTGGCTGTGTGCTTTTCTTATAAAATACATTCTTGTAGGTTTGTAAATCTCATTATATGCAATTTTTTTTCAGTACTACAATGTCCGGTTCCTTTGTCACATTGATAGGCTGTATCGAACGGAATGATGACATAATCTGAAGGCAGTGAAATGGTTAAAACGTATTCAAGCTTTAACTAACCAAAAAATCATGAAAAGGAATATACTATTGAGTTTCTAGACAGCGCTCAGCAGGGCACGTGCTTCATTGCACTTGAAACACAAACAGGTCACGTCATTTGGTTTTGCTTATTGTAGGAAGTTAGACGACAGCCCTCTAAATTTAATGACTTTGTACTGCGTATTCTGAGACATTTATTGGTGAGAATAATAGGTTGCCACATTGTAATCATGCCAGGAGCAATGATCTTATATGGCATACACAAGAGTTTAAATTCCAGCTTTATTATAAGCCTATCATTTTTTTTTCATAAAACATAATGCAGTTAGGTTAAGTCACACATTCAATGTAAAGTCACCTCATCAGTATTTTCAGCACAAACGTAAATAAGATTTTCAGCAAGCATAATGATTTTGTTAACTGTTGCTTTTTACCGAAGAAAACTGTCAGTCTGTGAAATATGACCAGAGTATTTTACCATTTCCATAACTACCAATATGATCAATGCCATTCTAAAGTGTTTTGCCATCACCAGAATGTTGTCATGGTGATAAGATAAACCCCAGTAGGCCGAAGGCCCTGGAACAGCTCAACTCTCTTGTGCTGAAGAGTTAAAGCTGTAGAATTCATTTCATTAAAATCTGAACTCTAACGTGTTCGAAAAAATAACCTATACCTAACTTTATATAGACCTATTGGCACTGTTGCGTTTTTTTGTTTTTTTTTGGTTGTTGTTTTTTTTTTTTGCTCCGGTCAATTTTTCAAAGTTCTTTAACTTTAAACTCATATTAAAAATGCCCCAGGGTTTTTGGAGTTCTTAATTATCAACAAATGCTATGTTTTTTCCTTTTTCTCTTTATTTTTTTTTTTAATCCCTGGCATTAGTTTTACCATTTTAATATTCAGCCCACCGCCAGCATCAGCTTTGCTCAGTTTCAGTGTGGAAATTTCTTGTATGATGTCACAAAATACATACACGGCCTACACCAGTTTAGTTTTGAGTATATTTTCTTTCAGGGATATCCGTCATTAATGTCCAGTGTTTTTAAGAGGAGTGGTGGATGATTCATCAGGGTACATTGAAAGAAATCCAGAGTGTTTCGGGGTGGGTACGTCTTGACCCTGAAAACTGACCTGACGTCCGATCGTTCTTCAAATGAATTTTGATTTGTCATTTCTGGGCCTCTGCAAACAACTCTGCTTTAACAGATGAAAGGGCCTCTGCAAACAACTCTGCTTTAACAGATGAAAATTACGCACTTGAAAACGTTTTTTTGTTGTTGTTTTTTTTTTCAATGTTTCTATAGATTTTCGCTCAAAAGAGTTGTGAGCACCACAGATTTTTGGTCGAAACAGTTATGAGCGTCACATGTTTTTGTTCGAAACAGTTATGAGCGTCACATGTTTTTGTTCGAAACAGTTATGAGCGTCACATGTTTTTGTTCGAAACAGTTATGAGCGTCGCAATGACATGCCAGACATTGGACTGCCACACATCTGTCGGTGCTGCAGGTTTAAACATTTCAAGATTTTTCCAGTAGAATGCAAACATCTGAGGAATTCTGACTAGACATTTTGGTTTTGTTAAGAAACCTTTGTACGCAGATGAAGATCAATGCAAGCCACTTACGTAGGTTACCCACTATTCCCACTGCAACTTACATCCGAAGAAGGCACTATGCTTGTGGATCCATGAAATAACTATTTTCTGGCTTGGACCCACAGCGCGTCACGTCCTTTCTGAAAGAGGCTAATATCTACAATTTGATTTTAAAACTTTAACATACATATTCACAAAATTCTTTTCAGATCTCACAAAAATAACTTTTGACAATTTTGCCAGTGTACTAAAATGTATGCGGATCTATTTAATTCTATTTGTGAAATTTAATTTGATGAAGTTTTGAATACCAGACATAAATGAAGTACCCAAATAGACTGTCAAAGGCCCAAAGTGGCTATTAGCGTGCCGATGCGCAGTAAAACCCAAACTCAAATGGAAGAAAACACGTAAGTTAACATTTCCTACATTCAAATGTCATATTTTTGAGCCGTGGAGATCATAATGTCCAATTTGCTTCAGGAAGTATTAATTTTAGACTGCGTCCTTTTAATTAAGTCTGTTGGTTTCGTTATTTGTAAAAAGACAGTGTTTCCAATGGGTATCAAGAAAATCAAGTCTGGGTACACTGGAAGATGTAACATGTTCAGTTTCTTTAGTGGGAAACATGGTCCTAGTCCTATTGCTCCTGACCAACCTTGTTAGACAAGGTGAGACCAAAATCAATTTTTTTTTTTTATTTCATTTATCCTCAGAAGTGAAAAGGTAGTTCACAGGTGATTTCTATGATACAGTTAATGTGGTGGTTATTGAAAACAAACTTCCAAGGAAAGCTCTAAAAGGAAGTAGAGCTTTCACCATCTTCACACGCTGTGGGTAGTAGAGTTTGGTTTGTTTCATTTCTTTTACTTTAGAAAATAATCATAGTTTTTGTCAAAATCAGAATCTGCATTCTTCTTTGGTGGGGGGGGGGGGGGGGGGTTATGAGATTTTACATGTCCTAGGTGTCTAGAAAATATCAGCAAGGTAAAATTGTGTACCATTTGTAAACAGTAACTCTTCCTCCGTTCTCCTCCTCCCAGTGTAAGGCCACAAGAAAAAAATTCTGATCGGAATGGATTTGTAGTTCATACTCACAACATGCACACCCATGCGCTCATGGTTTCTTAAGGAATGTATCTGTGAATGACACTACTTCATAGTTGTTTCATAATGTGTACATATCGTATCTGTGTGATTCTCATGCAGTGATATAAGTGCCCCCATCTAGAATGTTTCATGTATGTGAAGAGTGGCTGTGATACGTTGTTTGTTGTTGATTTTTCAGTCGGTTGGTTTTGTTCAATAAATAATAATATGCTTGGTCGTAATCTGGTTATTCCGTTGTTATGTATTGATATAAATTTATTTTGACACACAGAAATGTGTTCCTTATCTATTTCCTTGTTCGTGATCGTGTTGTTCGTCAAAGTTCTAAACACGTGTACATGACAATGTCTAACACTTACACATAAGTCTACTTCCGAAACAAATGACAGTGTGTTTACCGATAAGACGGAGAAAAACAATAGACATTTAGATATAAAGAGAAACAAAACAAAAAAAACAGCTATCATTATTTTTCATAAAGTAAAGGTTAGTCTTTTGACATTTCTGTAATAACGTAGTAAAACACCTTGTGATACTGTCAGCACTTTGGCATTATAACTAAGTTCTCACCAGAGCCTCTCAATGATAATAATAATAATACATGCATTTATACAGCGGTACATCCCGTTAAGAGCCAGGCGCTAAGTGCTTTAAAACATTTATATTATCATATCTAGCCTAAAACACACAACACACACACACAACACACACAAATACTTGGGGAAGAAAAACTTGATGGACTTGCAGAGTGTAAAAAGATGACTCTGACTGATGTCTAAAAGTCATAAAATGTTCAGGAGAATTCCAAATTTAAGGCCCTTGAAAAGAAAAAAATGTTCGCCATTGGTCTTCATGAACATCTTTAAAATTTTCAACTTTTAGCGTCTGCAGGTAATGTAAGATGTCGTGATGTACACAAGGAGTCAAAAGATCGGTTAAATAAGTTGGTGCATTTTCACATACACATTTGTGACAGTTGTGATAAAAGTTAACTTATCATGTCCTAACATTAGAATCTAAACGACTTCTTTCGTTCATACGAGGCAAACAACTGCTTTGGGAATTGTGTAATGTTTTCTTAAAGGATCCTGTTGAAACGGATAAAAACAGCCTCAAAATCCGTATCATGAAGATGCTGCCTGTTAGTGGTTTAGTTTTTCCTCAGTGTTTTATTTTCATTATCATTTTACCTATTGCAAACATTCCATGCATTGATTTGCGGGCTTTTGTAGAGATGCTTCGTTTAAGGCAGTGTTTCTCTATCTTTTTCAGGCAATCTCCCATAATTCTCTGAAATTGCCCTCCTTCGAAAAAAAATTCGCTACTCAAACCCAAAGGACACATTTAACAAGAAGACAGACTAGTGCTGCACACAAATTATGATGTTTAATTTTTCAAAGTTTTATTAATGACAATAGGCGTATTGATGTTTTACTATAAAAATAATAGAAAGCATTCTTTATTAACTGCATTGAAAAAAATAGGCCTTTTCAGTTCATAAAACTTATCTATGCGTGCTGTTAACTAGCCCGAGGGTGCCCTGTATTTGCCCACAAATCGCCCTCCATTCATGTCTTCGCTTCATTCATCGTTTTCGCCCCTTGTCGGTCTGTTCTTCATTTTCGTCCGCATGGAAATCAAAACATGGAAATCAAAATCGCCTGGGGGGGGGGGGGGGGGCAATACCGCCCACGTCGAGAACCACTGGCTTATGGTTTGTGGGGGGCCATATCAACTGAGCTCTCACGCACAAACTATAGCTAATTTTTATCATGTTATCTCCAATTAATCTCTTGTATGTCCGACTCTACCTTGTAAGGAAACATAAAAGGCAAGCGGCCATGTAATTGACTCCAAGCGTTCGTGTGGATCACGAGACAAAAGCCAGTGATTGGTCGGTTAATAATAGAAGGGAAAATCCAGAAGGAGGATAATCCGTATTGGTTCGCCAGGGGAGACTTCCCAATGTCCATTTACTTTGGAAGAAAAGTGTATACTTAATTATGAAGGCCTATCCCAGTCAGCCTTTGGCATTAGATCATTAAAAGGTGCTGCAAAATAGAGCTTTGATTCTGTCCATGAATTGATTTTTTTATTTTGTCCCAGGGGATAGGCAGGCCCAAAGCGTCTGTGTAGGAAAACAAGGGATCACAGTGTTGGTGTTAAGGATGGTGGTATGTGGATGTGTAAGCCCGTGAATGATTGGAGCCAGTCAGTCAGTCAGTCAGTCAGTCTATCAGTCACTGAATCAGTGAGTATGGGAATGAGTTCATGAGTGATTGAGCGAATAAAAGTAAGTGAGGGAGGGAGTATTACGACAGGAAGAGAGGCTCGTTGAACAAGGAAAAAAAAGAGACCGTTTAGCAACAATGCCATACACAATAGCAGTATAGAGTTGTCACACGATGAATTGTTAAACAGTAACGAACCCTTTGCAATTAATGGTACCCCGGATTCAATTGACACCAGGTAAACACAAACTGACGTCATCCGGACGAAAAGTGAATACCGGACATCATGCGCTGAGAGATTATTACTTTTTAAGGTAAGGATTAGGTGTAAGTGTTATAATAGGGCTTCAGGATTGGGTTTGTGTTAGGAATGCGTGACACTGACAATAAAACAGAACATGTGGATAAAGCGAGAAAAGTCAGACATGTATAATTTACCGGCTATATGTATAGTCACAACAATAACTTCTTCTTGAGGTTGGCTGATGACAGATCCAAGTGGAGAGCCATGATAGCCAATGTCTGTTCCAGACAGGGCAAATGAGGATAATGATATAATAATTATTATATAGGAATGGTGGCTTCTTCGCTCCGAGAAGTGCAGATGTATATAATAGTGTTTTGGAGTTTGTATATTTAAAAGTATTCCCTGCGTATTTCTTTGGTTGCTTTAAGTTGTTTCCTAAAGATGATAAAATGGAGCAAACATAATATTCTCCTACACATTAAAGTACTGTTCTTTTAAACCAATGTTTCTCAACCTGTTTTGTCCCACGTCCAACTGCCATTTTCAAAAATACGTGTGCACCACCATGGTCGGACAAAATTACCCCAGAGTAGAAGATTTTTTTAAGTATTTATGTATTCAGAATGTATACAATTAAAAGGTTTTAACCAAAATTTCACATCAAGTTTTACTCACTTGTTTGTAGATACCCGGTGAAGTCATGCATCTTTTAAGCTTGATGTTTTAATCCGAGATAAGCCAAAAACCACCCACGCGACATAAACAAACAGTAGTTGATATATGCACTTAAGTTAAATACACAATGAAATTAAGATTTCTATGAAAAATCCCTGAAGTCCTACGAATCTCCTAGAGAAACTCTGTTTTATACTATCATATCCGAAGATAAACTGACCCTACTTATATCATTCCAAAGTATCCATAAAAACTGGAAATAAATCGTCGGGCATCTGTCACATCATTGTATATAGAGTTTTGCCTTTTCGAGAACATGAAGATTGAAGTTTGGTTGGCAAAAGGGCTAAAACGAAAAAAAAAAATGTCACAAACACACACATCTCGAAAGTTTTTAACCGATTGGAATTGGACACATTATTAGAAGTGATAGTACCGCTTTCATGACAAAAGTCAAAACGCAAAATGTCGAGTACCTCTGCATCTAGAAAAAACACTTTTCGTAAACTTCAGAAATCTCTTGTGCTTCCGCAGGGGTTGAAATAATCAGTCATGAATAATTTGTTTTAAAGACTTAAAAGAGAGTGACCGTTGATTGAAACAGTTGTTATTTAGCGGCCAAACTTGCAGTATTTCGAGGTTTTAAAAAGCTTCTTTTTTTTTTTTACTGCAGAAACCGGCAATAAACCTAACAGGTGTGTTTTTTGGATAAAGTGCTTGATACGAAACAGATGGTTGTCAACATTGAAGTTTGTTTAACACGTAGCAAAAACATTTGAGCGATGAACCTACAAGATATAAACTGAGCGAGAACGGCCGCCCTTCATGTTGTGATTTATGTACGAGGCGGTTACATTACAGGGACTCTGTTGATTCACCAATGAAACGCCTTAGCCGCAGAAATCCTTACTCCCAGCCACTGAACTTAAACAAGTTCTTTGTTTAGTCTATATTAGAGTGTTGTTCTGCAGTTTAACTTGAAGCATTTCATACAGTTTATTTCTCCCACCTGAAAATTTCAATTTTGTTGACGTAAAAAAATCTTTACTCTTACAGCACTCACTGCATTAGCGTATTTCTTGAAAGGAAATGCTCATCAGGACTGAGAAATCGGGAAATGAACAATTTTTAGAAATTAGTTACATTTTTTTTTCTCACGATGAAACCAATCCTTTTTATTTTTTCATTACCAGGTACATACTGAGTGATTTTTGGATTAGTAACTGGACATTTGAAGTAATATAGGTACCATTTCCCCCGGTTTGTCATTATGCGATATTTTTCCGATCCACTGATAATTTTAAAGGATTTTCTGGTGACTAGTGCATCACTGTTTGCTTTAAGCCAGAAATTAAATAACTTTTTGCCCTCAGCTTGTATAACAGATTTTTAAAGTGTCACACAACCGCTCCAGCTACAGCGGCTAGGCACTGGAGAATCATGTTTTCTCAGTTACACGGACCTCTGGCATTTTCCGAGAGCATTGCATGTCCCTCCCATGAGTGGGAGATGGTATCTTAAATAGTGCAAATAAAGCTGGTTCGTGGACAAGCAGCGTTTTGTTTTCGTGTTAGGAACTTGTTTTTAAAAAAAGCAAAACATTTCAGAGAGACCACCAGTATTTTGATCAGACCAGTCTGTGTCACTGTGTTCTCAAGATTCGATGCATTATATATCCGATAGCCAGAATCTATATAAGTGTGTAATTACTATGTTGGAGGGATGGAAGAGAGAGAGAAGAAGAAAACGTAACAATAACTATTTCAACATCAAGACACAGAATCTCCTGGTTTTACATACAGCGTAATGTTAGCCTAAAGAGGATGACTCTTGTTGGTTTTTACCCTCACCAACACCCCCCCCCCCTCCCTGCCACCTTCCTCTTTCCCCTCAAAAATTATAAAAAGCGAAGCCCGAGAGCAAGAAAAATTGCCACTTTTAAGGGAACTTAAAATGTTCCTTCAGTGGTTCAAGTTTCACTTTTTAAGATCTGAAACGTAAACACTCGCTTGAAGTTACAATGGGCTATTTCGAAATCCTAGCCCTATGTTTTGTTTGGTTTCTACGTAAGAGTGCAGAAAGATTTAAAATGATGCAATCACCCATTAAGCATTCAAAAGTCGTCCGCTCGGGACGTTAATCTTTAATGGAATAAAATTTATATCAGGAAGTGCACGTATTCACAGAAGGTAATGTTTAGATTAATATTTCAAAACTTATGAAATGAAGGAAAATTAGACATTGTGGACTGACCGCCCCAGGGGATGCCTTCTCAAATGCTCCACAGATGTGCTGCTCTAAGGCTAGAGGCACACTGGATCAAGTCTGTTTTGTCGCAAGGTCTCTCTTTCCGTCCGCTGATTCAAGACAGTTTTGACGACCTTGATCTGGTGAAGCAAATTTGTTTCAGTCCCGCTAGTGCGGGCGATCCCGTTTATCCCATAGCCTACATAGCCCATTGAAACCGAAACAATCAGATTCGATTCAGTGTGCCCTCAGCTTTAAATGTACATACCAAGTGCAACCTACTCTGTAAGACGGATGCGCTGATCCCTTACAAAACTGAAGGAAAGAAAACCATTTATAAAACGTGATCCTCGGCAAACCTGAAGTTAAACGAGGAAAGCAAGATGTGTAGATTAAGACCCTATGGTCATTCTATCTCAGAGCCCTAAGGGGTGACATAGGCCAAGGCTGGTTCAGGCGCCAGACTGGAGGCTCGCCGCACATAAATTTGGCTTCACACTAGCACAGTAGGCACTGTCCGCTTCACCCCGGTGTGAGCAGTGCTTATTGTGCGAGCGGGAAGCAAATTTTATGTGAGGCGAGCCACCAGTCTGGCGCCTGCACCAACTATGGTCGATGTCACCCCTTAGGACTCTGAGATATAATGACCGCAGGGTCTTAATCTACACATCTTTCTTTCCTCGTTTAGCTTCAGGTTTGCCGGCCGAGGATCAAGTTTTGTAAATGGTTTTCTTTCCTTCAGTTGCTGTTTCACCCCTAACTGTGGATGTTTTCTGTGAAAGCGGAAAGTCACGTTGTCCGCCTGTCCATAGACAATTATTTCACACAACAATTTGCGTGACGTGCTAATGGCGACTGATACCAGTGTGGTCACAGGCAACATATCTTGTATAGACACATCATTCATTATTCATCGGTGGCTCGTCAGACGGCCATCAGCAATACCACACATCCCGTCTCTAGACTCGCTACATTGACGTGTTAATCAGACTGGTCACTCAACAAAATAGAGAACGCGTGACAGAAAAATGAGCTTACTTTACCTAATCTCAGCAAACAAGTCTACAGAGCTAGAACCATCTATAAAGTAGGCATTCTTGAAATGGGGAGTGGGACGAGCCAAACGCATGAAAACTCTACGTGGAGGGATGGTGGGAAGGGGGTCTGGGGGAGCATCCATACACTTTTCAATTATGGCGTTGAATTTGAACGTTTGCTTTTCTTTATTTAGATTTTTTTTTTCAAACAAAAAGAGAGGCCACCAGTATTTTGATCAGGCCAGTCTGTGTCATAGCGTCCGCAAGATTCGATGCATTTTATATCCGATTGACAGAATCTATAATTGTGTATTATGCTAGAGGGATGGAAGACAGAGAGAAGAAAAGGTAACAATAACAATTACAATGCCAAAACACAGAACTTCTTGACACACACACACAAAAATGTTGTGATGTTAAAATAATGAAAATGGAATAGAAGCTGTGCCTCTAACGATACAGTCAAACGCTCGATTCAAAAGGCCACTTAAAATTCTAGAGCAGTGTTACTCACGGTAGGGGGCGGGGTGGGGGCATGCACTCCCCACTGTGGGCCTTGGCAATATTTTGGTGGGGTGTGGGACTTCAGAATGGGGTGTAAGGATTTTTCATAGAAATCTTATTTCATGGTGTATTTTAACAAAGCTGTACAGATGAACTGTTGTTTGTTATGTCGTGTTGGTGGTTTCCTCGTTTCGCTTGAATTAAAATATCAAGCTTAACTGATGCACGTCTTCGATGGTTATGTGTAACCTAGCAACGAATATAATCATTTTTTAAATCATTTTTGTATTTTTTATACTGTATACTAACGTTGTCCGATCATGGTTGGGCACACTTTTTTTTTTTGCTTTTTTTTTTCTTTTGTTTAGAGAATTGAAGTGGTGCGTGGGACCAAAAAAGGTTGACAAACACTGTCCTAGAGTTTCAAGGCGTTGTCATGGATATTCACAATCATAATGGTCGAACTCACATACATGGGGGAATGGGTGGTTTGAAGCCAGGCTTAGGGAAAGAGTAAATGGCGGGGGGGGGGGCGGTTCAAAATCGACAAAATCGAGAGTAGGAACTTTAAGGATGGACGGGTACAAGCAGAAGCTGGGAGCAGGGTGGGTGGGTGGGGTGGGGGGTGAGGGAAAGACAGAGTATGTCGCGATGTGGGTTAGATGGGGATAATTCGACTGACACTCTTTCGAGGTCCGCTCCCACAATCGACGAACACACAAAAAAAATACTTGCACTCTAAAAACTAAATAAATCAATTGCTTTGATTTTTAGCAGAACTGTAGGGCAGTTTAATTACAGGAATTAATGTAACAAATATAATTATAAATATAAATATCAATTCAAAGGCAACTGAATCTACTAATGAAACTACAGCTTTCTATAAAGACTAACTTATTCACTCTAACTACTTGCAGGTCATATGAGTTATATGCCAAATAGAATCCGCGCCCGTGGCGACGGATATAACAGTTTAAATTCTATTAATTCAATGAGACATGTTATGATATGGACATTTCCTCTAGACACGCCATGGAGAATGCTTGTACAACCATGCGTTGTCTGGCGGTAGCTCTGAAACTGTCTTCAAAAGTAAGTAGAACGGTTCACTTTCATCATTACAAATTAGTATGGACTCTCACCATGCGGCCCTCACTGGGAGTGAGAGCGCTGGATGTAAACGCTGTGGGTTTATATCAAACCAAGTAGCTTAGGCTCTGGAGCTTTAACTCATGGCGCTCCTCACAATATGGACTGCTCAACTGCGTCTCTTATGTCTCTCATCTGGCTGAGGACTGTCGCCGTCCACCTCGTAAATGGATTGTCTACATGTGGCATCTATCTAAGCTCTGCACGGGTTTAAATACTAAAGCTATGTCTCGACCTTCCGTCCAGATTCATACATTTGATTGGTGCAACCACCTCTAGCTCAGCTGCCGAACCGAGTTATTTTAAGTAACAGCCCTACGCAACGACCTTGGGTCGACATCAAAGGTCGAATCACTCAAGACAATAAAATGTAATTTTATAGCAATAAATTCTTAACATGTTCAAAACCCCGAGCTTTTACTCTGGATCACGGATTTTCTGTACGACAACAGACGTCTCAATAACATTTTATTCCTACTCACACCTTCCCTCTCTACTAAACCTAGTTCAAAACACGAGATATAAAAAGTGCTCAGTCATGCACACCTACGCTGTCCCCACACCTTCTGTCTATCTATTAGGAAAAAAACTGTTCAAAACAAATTGTTTACGAGACCAAGTTATGCTGGCTCGCACAATAATTACGTTTGTAAAAATTACTCACTGCTCTCTCACAAAAATTTACTCAGTGGAAACATTTATGAATCAAATCTGTTCTTGTGCCAGTTGTCTTCCTTCTTTTACTGTTCTTATGGGACCAAAGTCCAATTACAAAACGGAATAGAGAATTATACTGACGTGTGTTTAACAGCTTGTTGTTGTTGTATTTGTGTGTGTTGTATGCTTCTTTAATCCCATTTGAGAAATTTGCCCTAGTGTCATTGCAGCCCAGTTACAATTGGAGCAGACACGTCGTTGCCGCAGTGCAGCGCCGGTCGGCAAATTTTTTTTTTAGGGGGGAGGGGGGGAGATGTGGTGGGGGGGAGTGGGTGGGAAGTAGATAAATTTTTATTTATTTTGCCCGGACAACGGCCTGTTCGGCCTGCTCTTCCCGATTTCCAACTGACAAGGTATCTTTAACGTGTGCAACGTGCACATGGGCCATCCTAATTTTTCTTCCCTGTCCGAGAAGACTAGGTGCTCGATCCTACCCATCATAGCATCAGGGACAAGAAAATATGAGAAAAATCTCAAAATTCCAACATGTCTGCACCGACCGGGATTTGAACCTGGTATCTTCAACATGAGAGGCGAGCAGCTTGCCCCTAGACCACCGTGTCACCAACATACTTATTGAGTAAAATAGTACAGTTCTCTAACAACAGACTCCCTTTTTTCGCTCCTGCATTCCTGAGCGCTGACTACGCGGCATCCACTTCAAAAAAAAAACAAAAAACGCCCCAGCTTTAGCATGAATTAGTTGAGGTACCCGGCGCAGCGGGCTGTTTGTTGGTGGTGTTGTTTGTTTGTTTATCTTTAGAAATGTCATTCTGCACTCCCTCTAAGTGGAGTGTTTATGCCCCACACACGCCGTAAGCATTAGAGTCGGTGATTATCATGAAATGGCAAGAATTTGCGCACGGGTCAGTATGTGTAATATATTAATAGTGAAAATCATCGCAGGAAGTGATAATGTCATGTGTTTGTGGAAAACAAAAGGTCAGGGTTGGTGGGTGGGCGAAATTAACAAGGCAAAGCAAACTCAAAAAAAAAATACTGCTCCACCATCTCAAGTGCCCAAATATAAAAAAAATAACCTTCTACTTCTGCATGCCGAAAGGAAGGCACCTTCTAAATTTCACGCCATTCCGAGTCGTATGAGCGGCGTTAGGTCTTGTTAAAAATCCAGCATTTTTCTTTTTTATTATACTAGAGGAAGTTCCCGGCATTATCCGGGATAAACCTGAGATCTCTCTTTTTGATCTAGAAAGCTTCCCATAACCTACAGTCTTACTACAAATTTCAAGCGCACCAGAGCACTACTCACTTATTTCTGATAGGGAAACTGTGCGCACGGAATTGAACGCATATTAGTACAACGTTTCCGGTTCAGTGGGTGTAAAACAGGGAGCCAAAACAAAGACCATTGCATTGTACATTTTTACAACTTTTTATTTAAAAATACCTGAGACTTCAATTAACACAATCGGCCGATACAAAAGCGATTGGACTGGATTCATTGACACTTAGGAAAATTGACTTTACAATTTTTGAAACTGACATTTAGACTCTAGCGTTGGGCAAAAAAAAAGGGTCAAAACTGCACCACAACTATTTTTTTTTTTATAATAAGATTAGCTGAGATCCCCGGCCTTTTTCCGGGATAAATATCTTTATAAGTTACAGGTTTAGGAGATGATAATGGATCTGTTTCAGCTTGCCCGTTCCTTAAGTTTTATTTTGTTGTTGTTCTTTGTTTGTTTTTAGATACGTCTTATTCCACATTCTGGGCGTTTATGCCTTACGCATGCTGTCAGTATTCATGAAATAATAATCTGCACACAGGGCAGTGTGTTTCGTAGTGAACATAATGCGGGAAGTGATAACGCCATATGGACGTGGAAAATAACGGATCTGGGGAGGAAATTAACCACACAAAGCAAACTCAAAACATGCTGCTCCACAAACTCCAAGTGCCTAAATCTGAAAAAGAAACCTCATGCATGTCAAAAGAAGGGCGCCTTCAAAATTTCACGCCAATCCGAGCCGTACGAGCAGCGGTAGTTCTGGTTAAAAATCCTGGTTAAGAATAATCTGGTGAGGAAATTTGCTGGTGCCATGTTATATTTCCGCCTCCACCGAGAAGACTAGGTGCTCGATCCTACCCACCATAGCATCAGGGACAAGAAAATATGAGAAAAATCTCAAAATTGATCCATGTTATATTTCCGCCTCTACCACCCACTCAAATACTATTCTTTCTGGGAGGAGGTGAAGAGTCGGTGATGAGATTCAATACGTATGTAGGACAAAATTATTCATGTCAAAAGCCGTCAGGGGATAAAAAAAAAAAGTGATTACACAGTGATTAAATCGATTACTCGGGTAGGCAAAACAGTGGCAGTAATTACTTTTGACCTGGTTGTTGGAGAGGGGTAGGGGTAAGGGTGGGAGACCTACTTTGCTCTTTACATAAAGGGGCCATCCATAAAGTTTTTTCCCTCAGAGGGGGAGAGTTGGGGGGGGGTGCCCCAGCATACGAAAAGACTATAAAGGGGCGGGAGGGGGTGGTTTCGGAGAAAGTACGATTGCTTTTCAATTATGGTAAAGAATTGCAACAAAAGTGGTTTTACTTACCTTTTATCAGCAACTTCAAATTGCTGGATTTGAAATAATGTTAAGTTTCTACTGAAACAGTCAAAAATCATCACCGTTCCCTAAGTCTGTAGTAACTGAAACATTCGAATTTTCACAAATTCATCGTAACTAGACCAGTTGTACTTCAAAAACAAAAACCCAGTTTTTTGGCTCTCCTGAAAAGTAGCCCATACCGATTACTACAGTTTTAGGGAACGGTGGCCAAATAGTCAATGCAAAATACCACTCAACCCTACAACTGCCGGGTGGTGAAGAAGGGAGGTTTTACTGTCTCCTGCCAATGACTTTTGAACTGCAAGAGTTAGGGAATTTGAACCAAGCCTTTACCTGGAAACTTCGGTTAAGTCTACATTCCAGGAAAACCTATTCTGAAGGCAGTTATCGCGGCAGCAGAGCCTTGAAACAAAACAAAAATTTAATTATCATGGCAGTAGCAGAGTTAAAATCTTCAAACATGAAAGCTTTGTCATCGACATTTACTATTCGAATCCCTTCTCCTTTGCATTTTAATGTATATTTATGTATAATTTCTTAAGCGAGGCTTTGCTGGATACAACTTTTTCTTTTTGTCACATTTTGACTATTCGAATGGCAGCCCGCTGGTACATGGGGAGGAGGAGTGCTGAGGCCATGAGTATGAAACGTACTGCTTGGGGGGTGGGGGGGGGAGGGGGGGTGTGTCAGTCAAAATCGAGCACACGTACTTTATGGATGGCCCCTAGCGAAGGAGGGCCGGATGGGGAAGGGGTGTTTACTACAAGGAAATTATCGTAAGGGTTATTGTCCTTGGATCCCGTACAATAGACACGAGGCTGGTACACGATACATCTAAAATGAACACTTTCACTACTTTCTGAACAAGCTCTTCGGTGATGAGTCACGGTAAAGTTACATACCGTAATCATGTTCACCATGAGTTTCAATTAATTATTTCAGCTCACATTATTGAAAGTCTCCCCTTTGCCACGAAGGAGAAAACGTGACTGCAATGTGCCTGGCACCGAGTTAACGCTGTCTTTCAGTTTTATAGTTTTTGCCTGGTTGTTGTTGTTGTTGTTGTTGTTGTTGTTGTTTGGGGGAGGGGGAGCAGGAGGGAGGCTGCTTTGTCATTTTAGTTGGTGCTGTTGTTGTTATGATTACTATTACTGTTGTTTTTCTTCTTGTTATTGCTGTTGTTGTTGTTATTTGTATTTGAGAAATTTGCCTTAGTGTCATTGCATTCCAGTTACAACTGGAGCAGACACGTCGTCGCCACAATGCAGTGCCGATCGGCGACTTTTTTTTGGGGGGGGGGGGGGGGCAGGAATTAGTTTTTAGAATTTTGCCCGCACATTGGCCTTGTTCGGCCTGCTCTTTTCGACTTCCAACTGCCAAGGTTATCTTTAACGTGTGCAACGTGCACATGGGCCCTCCGAATTTTTCGTCCTTATCCGAGAAGACTAGGTGCTCGATCCTACCTACCATAGGATCAGGGGCAATAAAACATGAGGAAAAAATCTCAAATTTCCGACATGCCTGCACCGACCGGAAGTCGAACTCGGTACATTCGGCACGAGAGGGGAGCACCTTACCTCTAGACCACCGTGTCCTTGTTAGGGTGTTCTTGTTGTTGTTACAGTTGTTGCTCTTCTACTTTTTATTATTGTTGTGTTGTTGTAGCTGTCATTGTTGTTGTGTTGTTACTGTTGTTGTTGTTTCGTAATTCTTGTTTTTGTTCTTGTTCTTCTTGTCGCTTAAACTAAATGGAAACTGCTGAAAAAGCACAAATGAACACATGTGAAGAGCATAATGCACTACAGAAATGCTAAAGAATCGGGTAATCCCCCCCAGCTCACCAGTTCTATAAAAAGGACAACTCTGTGAAAACTTTGATGAGTTCTGGGGCTCAGTGAAGGTGATAGGCTGGCATTCTCGTCTTAACACTTGGCTCACAATTCAAATATTGCTGATGTTGTGGATAATCCTTCTGACACTTCAGCTTAAAACTCAGTTTCTTGACAGGTCAGAATGTAAGGCTTTAACACTTTAATGATTCTGTCTGTCTGTCGGTCTGTCTGTCTTTCTCTCTCTCTCTCTTTCTCTCTTTCACACACTCTCACACACACACATTCTCTGTCAGCACACACACACACTCTCTCTCTCTCTCTTTCTCTCTCTCTCTCTCTCTCTCTCTCTCTCTCTCTCTCTCTCTCTCTCTCTCTCTCTCTCTCTCTCTCTCTCTCTCTCTCTCTCTCTCTCTCGCATTTGAAAATTAGCTTCAAGAGTAGAAAAAAAGAACCCTCAGCATATAAAGGCAGCATAATTATTTACATGTAACATTACTAATCATCGTTTAGTATGATTTGTACATTGAACTAGCAGACCACAAGTCAAAACTGATTCTAGACGACACTAAAGGAACCACTCAAAAACTACGTAACAGAACTACCTGGATGAGTTTGGGAATTTTTTAATTTCATGAGCACAGTAACCTGTTAGTGCAACAATGGGGATCGCACTCTATCGACACTCTAACGTTGTCTAGAGAGTGAGTCATTTAGATTTAATGGGTGAGGGTAACGCTTGCCATAGGAGAGGCATTTCATGAACAACATTCAAGAGAGTCCTTTCAATTTTTTTTTTAATGATAGATTTCGTTTCTAAATGATACAGAATGGGAACTAACTTTGAGGAAGATGTGCACAAAATCTTCTAACAAGTGGTCTTGCTTTGGTTTGTAATATCAAGCTCTTTTGGGGGCAGTAGGAATAATCGTAGTTCTAAATTTCAGTTGCACTATTATCAAGTAACAGGAGGTGTTTTTCTGTGCTATTGCAAAATCCCTCAATCTTACGAGAGAAATGGCATTCATAAAACTTAGGAAACACATGAATGGTGGCTTGAAATACATTCTGAATACCTTTATCATTATCTCTAACAACACGGTAATTTGAAATAAGCTAAGGAAAGTTTCCTTCTTCATCTTAAAGGAACATAGCCCAAAGTCCATTTTGCTCAGGTTTGTGGACTACAGAGTTAAACGTGATATCGGGCACTTGTGACACTGAAATAAGTCTGTCCCGCCATTTGATTCTAAGGAAGTTCAAGTCTGAGTCAAAACCGATCTAAAACAGTCTTGGCTCAATGCTCTATTAACTATAGACTTGTCAATAGTGGTGTGTGACGAACAATCTCATTGACAGTGTAACTGCAGAATAACAATGTACTGTTAAGGTGCTCGCGGTCATATTTTCCACTAGACACTGCCCAATCGGAGGTCTTCACAGAAACGTAAATAACAATAATTAAGACCTCATTATCACTGTCTCATGGTGTTCTGAGTGTAAGTCCATTATCATCTATTCCAGCAACGTCGTCGGGGGCGCTTTTACACAGTGGAGCAAAAATTGTATGTAACTAATGTTATTCGCTCTTGATGCAGTGTGAGGGCTCTGTTGATTAGCCTGGCAATGAAAGAAGTCTAGTATGCTCTTCTACTGTTGTTGAAGGTGGCTGTGGTGAATGCTAATGTATCTAGGATTACCAGTCTTAGCAGCAAAATGTGTACTTTGGTCGATCTAGAATTGAGACTAATAAATAGCCGTACCGCAATCCAAATCATAACGTGAAACAGATTGGTGATAATAACAGTAAAATAAAAAACATAAATAAAAAAATAAAAAACACTGACCAGAGGGTATGACGACAGGATATCTGTAGAGGAACAAGGTGTATGGGTCCTTGACATCCTTAAAACATGCTTTAAAATGAAATTTTATTTTCAAGACCAGCTCTCTTTGAATTTAACAGGTTTAATTGCCCACTAATGACAAGGTGTATTTTTTTTTTAATGAAACCTTCCCCTGAAAGAAATCCAAAATATAGAGCAGATTCGCGTGTAACAAAACTCAATAGAACCATCTCCCTGATACAAGCAATGCTACGAAGTACAACGCTTTAAACAATATTTTCCACAAGAATGCTCTCACTTAAAGTTTTATTGTAAGGGATTATGAATGTCACCTCCAGACAAGACCGAAGACCTGGGCCACCTGGTTTTCCTCCGTACAAGTATTTGTAAAGGAGAATGAACGAATGAATAGCTACACATGCTTTTTCATTTTTGTGGACCTAAAGCCCATTGGCTAATGGGTCCATTATTGTCTTGATATGCTGTAAGAAAGTAATTGTATTTTGTTAGAGACCTTTGGAGAAGCGAGACTACACGCACGAGGTTTTCAGGGGAAAATAATTCCAGTCAGACATGGGAAATACATTATTAATGAAAGAGAGGAGAATTTCTAATCATCGACAAATCCCAGTTTATAACTTGGTGGCATTATTTGACATCACGTTTTTGTCACTGGCATCAAGGCCCAGGCTGCAAGAGAACTTTGTCACCGGGCAGAGTCCATCCCCGCGACAACAGCAGACACCCAGTGCCCTGTATGCTCGTGACGCTGCAGATCCCAATCTGGACTATGAAGCCATCTCCGCGTACACAAATGACTGTGCAGAAACGTCCTCCTTGAAAGCGAGGGTCCACCATCATCATCATTCTCACTGTGGAGTGAAACAAGAAGTACCTGTTTCTCATTAGCTGTCATTACTTAGTGCTCGTTATCTGTTAGGCATTATACCAAATTGTCTTGACAACTCAATAGGCTGGTCAGTACATAGCCAGTCATTCTGTCCAGCAGCCTGGCTTAAAGATTGCTTTGTTCATTGCACCCGCCATTGTCTAATACATTCATTAAGCGATTTCCTGCCATTAATATCTGGTGCCATCTCCACAACATTCTCCAGATCTGGTTCCCAATTCTTTCAACAGATCCAAAGTCAAAGACTTATTTTGTTCTTGCTGTTCCTATGGCAATGCGAAAAAGTTAATTGTGATTTCAGCCTATGTCATCCTATCCCTCACCCCACAGCAGGTGCTGTTCCAGACAGATAATCTGCTCTTAAAGTTGGTGGCGCATTGAGTCAAGTTACTTTTGCCCCTGTTTTGACTCAGTGCGTGGGTTCTCTTTTTCTGCCAGCTGATTCAAGATGGTTTTGCTGCGCCAAAACCAGACTGGTTTCAGTTTCACCAGTGCGAGAGGTCTCATTAACTCCACAGCTCACATCTCATACTAAAACCTGGACAAAACAGACTTGACTTCGGTCTCACAAAAAATGTTCTTATATGAAGGCCCCCGACAAATTACTTAAATTTGAATTTCCCATACTCTGATCTCTCCTCTCCGTCATAATTTTCCATGCAGTTGTAGATGTTTAACACACTAGTAAAAATTCAGCATTAGTATCTAGTGGTGAATTGACAACCTGTACCCATTTTATTAACATGCAATTAGTAACCTGTATACAATCAAATCGTGGATTGATATTATTGCTTCTACATTACACTCTACATTTAAGCGAACTATTAAATTTATACTCTTTATTACTTTGACAAATCGCCGTTTTACAAATGTGTCAATAATAAATAAAGTTCACACGGAGGTTGATAAGAAAGCAAGTAACGTGAGACATCAACTGAGGACCGTGGACTGGTTTCAGAAACACTTACTGGTATTAACTGATTGTTCTCAGGGTATCAAGGGTTCATTTTCCAGAATCTGGGCAAATTTGTTTTGCACGATGGACAATTTAATCGTTAATAATTACTCTGCCCATTCTCTGCTTCTTTTTTTTTCCTTGACTCCTGAGACTAAAAAGATCGGTTTCCATTTTTTGCTTACTGATCTCCGCGGTAACAAGTTGAAATGAGATAGTGACCTAAGGGCATAGACCTCTGTCGTGCACCTGAGAGACCTGCTCAGGAATTCCTAACTCACGTCTCTGCACACAGCCATTTGAACTCGAAATGTCTTGGGTCTCCCCAGGCCATAAAAAACAAACAAACGAGAAACGCTTTGGAAGGGCAGGCCCTGACAGATCTTCAGAGAAAGAAAACCCCTGTCAAACAGGTGTGTAGGTCTTTGACTGCTTAACATTTTCTGGAAGGGGGCAGGTCACATGCAAGTCTGCGTGTTGTACTGCTGTGTCGTCTTTTTTTTTGGTTATTGTTATTTTCCAGATGCGGTACCGCAGTTCTTGAGACGCTTTGAAGACAGTTCTGAAGTCAATAAAACCACCATTACAGTATCCAGGAATTGAAATTTCTCTTCGTAAGTTCCTGAACCAGGTCACTTATCACAAGTGGAAACAGTGATTTTTAGATTCTCTTTAATCAACCATTATTTTGGTAGCAAGAGTAATAGAGTGAGAAACAAAACGATTAAAATGGAGATGACAAAAACTGTCCACAATTTACAGAGGTAAAGAGGAGTATCAGGATGAGTGAGGTGTGGAGGACTGTGTATGTGCTTGTGTGTGTTAGTGAGTGAGTGAGTGAGTCATTAAAAATGAGCTTTGATGATAGCATCACCCAAGTTTTCAATGGCGCAATCTCATTTCGATAGCAGTTATGCTGACAACATTAATTTTTTTCACGTAGTAAACTAGGGTATCTTCCCAAAGCTGCAGGCAAACAATGAAATGAGCTCTTATTACTGTATACCTATTTATTTGCTCCAAACAATAAAAGCCTTTCAATCGATATTGTGAGGAAAATATGGGATAAGGATCTCGATATTTACAGCAGGTAAGCATAAGAATTGATATGCTGATGATATATAAACAGAAATTATTATTGCTATCATTGCCAAGCTCCCGTTTATGGTCCACCAGATTCTTTCATAAGTTGACCATTTCTGGGAGATTTTATTTCCGTACTTTACAGTTCTAATAATATTCATACTAGGTCAAGGACACGACCTTGAGTCGGAGCAGACAAACGTGATTTTTTCAATGATGAGAAAAATATGGAAATATTCATTTATTGACCATTTCATTTCCCAAGACGTAGAAAATGGCTTTTCCGGGACTGGGAGTGTAGTATTTATTACATTTCATGTGGGATCAAATCAATCACTTTAATGCCTAGTGATTGTATTTCTTTTTTCTTTGTTCGGTGGAGAATTATTCACCCTGACTCTTGAATGTCAAATGGGAATATTTTTTGCCCTATTTTCTGTCATTTAGGCGTTTTTGTCTAGGTTACCGTTACTATTTCAATTTGCATATTTAGAATTATCCAGGGTCTTATGATTATATTGTATTATGTCTTCCCCATATCCATATCGTTTCACGTAACGCACTTGGTAAAAACATCGTATCTATTATATATTTCAGTAACTTGCAACCTTTTTGGCATGACTAACTGACCAAACTATACACTCTTCAGGCCTTAAATTTGGCAGGAAGGTGGCAATTGAGATAAGGAAGGTGATGGCTATAATTAAAAGTTCTTTACTTCAAGCATGTATTTTTTTTAAAATAACAATGTTTATTGCTATGTAACATCTGTATATTTGCATGTTTGTTTCGTAATATATAGTACCGTGCATGTCATAAAAAGTAACCGTATCAAGCGTTCAGTTTGGTGCGTAATGTTGTGGTGCGCATGAGTTCTGAAGCAAGACCCTAGATTATTACTTTTTATTATATGAGAAAGAGAGGGGGGGGGGGGGATCACATGATTGTTTATTCCGGGCAATGCCCGGTAGCTCATCTAATTTGTAGATAATTCTCGACCTTAATTGTTGTTTGTTCTATTTCCATTTACGGAAAAAGTGAAGATCTTTTAGTATGTCAAAGAGGTTTAACAACAGCACACTTTGACACTTGTTTAAAATGCGTTGTGATACTTCTCAAGTTGTTTCACAGTTCCGATTTATTTTAACTTCTAATCGTAACAACCTAAAGCCACAAACGTTTAATGAGTTTCTCAGTTGTGCAAAAAGTGGAGCTGGAACAAACAAGAATTAAGGTCGTGAATTGATTCAATCAGAACTTTTTTCTATGTTTGTCATTGCTGTTTTGACAACAGTATGGCGACAATGTTATTGAGACACTAGAACAACAGTCACACAAATAGAATGTGTGAGAAAACTGTAGATAATGTGGTAATCTCAATGCAATTTCGGTCCAGAAAATGGCACCCACCAGATTGACAAAGAAACGTCCCAAGGAATTCATTATACACAGTATGGACTTAGAAGAAAAGCATTTTTTCTTATGTTTGATCCCAAACTTAACAAGAATATCACAAGGCTTGAATGCGATGGGATTCACATATTATTTTCAAATTGTCACATTTTAGACAGCGATTTGGTTTCCTCTGAGATGCTTGATGCTTTCGTAATTTGTGAAACAAACTTGTGGGGTATAGTTTTCTCAAGTATCATATTTTCTTATCATATTATCTGATTTTCTGCTATTTGGAAAGCAAACTTTTTTGTTCATTCAATACATAGATCTCAAATCATATGAAGAAACAATATTTGACATGAACTTAAAGTCAACTGCAATTAAACATGTATAATCAGCAGGTTGGATTATAAAACTCTTTCATCTGTGTGAGTTTTATGAAGCATTCTGTAAATTATCAGGTCATTTTCATCAAGTTTTTGTTGCAATTAATCCAAACAGCTCTTTCATTATCCGAAAATCTCTGCCACTCAACGTCTCTTTTCGAAAGCATTTTAGAAAAGTGCAATTTTTGTGCAGTGGATGTTTTTCTTGAATGTTGTTTTATGAGCCGGTGCTATACCATGTCAATGAGATACACATGTTTACGAGCTGATAATGGTCGGTGAAAGACGGGTATTTCAGTAAAATATACAAAAAATACCCATTTTTCTTTTACCCTCATCGTCTTCTTCCTTGTGTAAAACATTGTCTAGATTCCTAGATTCAAAACAATTGAAAAGTTTTGACTGATGAAGATAGATTAGTGTAATTTTTTTTTATGTATTATTACGTAAATAGGAGGCTGTGCGTTTTCCGGGGCTAAATTCATGGAACGTACAAGACAAATGGTTTCCTAATTGCCAAGTGTTATAGTTCATTATCTTTATTGTTGTTATCATTATCATCATCATTATGAGGACGTTGCAAATAAACATCAAAATATTTATTTTTATTATTTTCGTATTAATGGTTTTATATATCATTCCATGAGGTTTCGTGCATATATAGTCATGCCACATTATGGCAGTCTATGCCGTGAACTGACAATTTTCATACCAATGAGCTGCTGAATTACTGTCAGCAGAGGTACGTAACTGAGACCTATCTCATGTAACTGAGATGATTAATACTAAAAATTACAAGGGACTGACAAAGTGACAAATTTTTGCAGCTACCAGAAGTGTACAGTTCGTCATCACCGCTCTACGATAATGTCATAATATCAGACTTGTGCCTAAAGGCAACTGACGGTTCATTGACACGAAAAAATTCGGAGGGCCCGTGTGCACGTTGCGCACGTTAAAGATACCTTGGCAGTTGGAAATCGAAAAGAGCAGGCCGAACGGGCCGCTGCCCGGGCAAAATTAAATAAAAATTCATCCCCACCATTCTCTCCCCTCCTCCCTCATCTCCCGACCCCCCCAAAAAAACCCGCCTACCGGCGCTGCACTGTGGCGACGACGTGCCTGCTCCAGTTGTAACTGGGCTGCAATGGCACAAAGGCAAATTTCCCAAATGGGATTAAAGAGTTATACAAATACAAAAAACAAATACAAATTGCATTCCTGAGCATGGCTGATATCAGATGATACTGTGGAAAAAGAAATGCGCAAGTGGGAAAATGTAATAATCCAATAGAATCATAATGGCATAAGTCACCAAATGACAGGAAAAGAAACAGTTTTTTCTTAATATCTCAAAAGTGTCAAAATTGGCCTATGCCATTAGTGTAGAGTGTCCGTACCCTGCTAGTTCAGGTCTTTGCATCAGCTGTTCGGCACTCTCCTGGTCTGAGGTATAATATTAGCTGTAAGCGAGCCAAAACTCACCCCTCTCTTCCCTCCCCCACTCTCCCCTCTTTCTTCAGTTCTCATATGTACACCCAGCTTTGACGTCATCTTGTGGGCTGGGGTAATGGCATTTTTATTTTCCAACGTCCTGGGTCTTCCAAGAACCACGGACACTCCAACCCTGGCCAACCTCAGTGTTTGTGGTGGGGTGGGGGGGGGGGGGGGGGGTTCATGTAAAGCTCGTTATTGGGCGGCCACGAACCTAGAGACAGCGTGGAAGTTTTTAAGAAGTCTTCAGCCCAAGACATGAAGGTGGAGAATGGAGAGTGTACTAGGTTCAAACTCGAATCGTCCTCTTCATCGCTGTCACCAAACCCCGAGCTTAAAATGCTGAAATAATTGAAAGTATAGAACTCTGTTGACTCTTTTGTCCTTATGAGATGCTCATATCATTAACCTCCAGAAAATAGCATTGTGCTTTGCGTATTTCACCTATTGTCTCTATTTATCTTTTTATTATTGTTGTTTTTTTTTCATTGTTCAGTGCTCTGCCAATCGCTTTGCCTGACTTTACTGGGAACTATATCTTTAATGTAAAGTACAAGTGGTTGAAATGTGATGCACTGACATTTCTTTTTTCGAGTCTTTTATCTCCATTCCAACCTTTAGACAGACGTAGACAATAGCTAGTTCATCAGAAAAGAAATAAGCGAAATGTCCAGGACTGCGTGAATGTCACATGCAGTGGGTAAAGAATGGTGAATGATAAAACTGATATTCAAATGTTCATATTTTCTACAAGTTAGGTTTTCTAAACATGAATCTAAGCCCCATGTACTTTAAAATAATAATGATACATAGCCTTTATATAGCGCTCCATCTCTTTAACAACCGGGCTCTAAGTGCTTTACAACATTTATATTATCTATCCTAAATCACACACACAAACACACACACATACTCTGGAGAAAAAAATGCTTAATGAACATACAGGGTGTAAAAAGATGACTCTTCAGCCGATGTTTGAAAGTTTTCAATCTGTGTTGTGTGTGTGTGTGTGTGTGTGTGTGTGTGTTTTAACTGAAACGTCTGTAAAGAGAGCACTTAAAACTCCTAGGATGAAACAGAACAGGACACATTAACATAATGTATCAACTTTTTTCATCGTTCTGATTATCTCCATCACCACTGTGTGCAGTGATTCAGCAAGGATCATTGAGACCATTCTAAATCAACTGCAGCAAGACTAATAACTTGCGTGCAGCCAGAACTGGAGCTGGTTCATTTCCTGTCATTTCCATTATTCCGTTCACAAAGGGCAAAGTTCCTGCCGCGTAACCATAACCCGTGCAGAGGCGGATAAAAACCGACAGAGATGAATTGGCTGCCCAAATAAAACTTCCAATTGTAAGGAAACTAATTCCGGTGGTGAAGTTTGCATCAGGCTTTTTTTTCTTTCTGTGTCATTAAGCTTGAAGTAATACCTCTTGGGGATAACATTTGATGGGAGGTGGGAGGGATATGAGTGGATTAATTAATTACTTTGGAAACTTTTGATTCCGCTTCAATAGAACCTTGGTGTATATTTAAATTTTTTCTTAAGACGCACCACATATCAAACTTAGCCTTAAGCCTTGGGTGCGCGGCAGCCGATTTTGATTAGTGGATTAGTTGGATGATGTCATCAATACGTTTCGTTTCAACAAAGATACTAGGAAGGATAAGATGGGACACTGTCTTCTTTGCATCACAAAAAAAAACGGGCACACAATTTGCGCGCTGATCAGGGGCGGGGCCCATGGGGCATAGTATGAAAAGAATGCTTGATATAATTGTAAATTTATGATGCAAAATTGTGACAGTGCTACTGCGACTTAAAAAAAAGAAAAAATAGCCCGAGTTTTCGCACAGCGATTGAGGTTATAATTCCACAATAAGTGACGTCAATCAAGGCCTATAGCGATAGCTGAACAGTGAACAAAATTCAATATTTTCCCTACTTGGCTTTGTAAAATATCGCACATTTCATGACTTCCGCGCGTTTGCCGCTAGGTGGCGGTGCGAAATTTGTGCACGCTAACAGCACAACCTGTCTTATCTTGTCAATTCTTGTATCTTTGGTTTCAATGAGGACTCGAGCACGACCCCAATTGGTTGGATCTCTTTGAAATTCAATGTTGTGTTGTCATTATCCACCTAGATGGCCGATCAAAATCGGCTGGAGTGCCTATGCTAATCTCTGATTCAGTTCCTTTGGGCTTTACCATTTTGATACCAAAGTAGAGAAAATCGCCTACGGTAAGTGTCTGAGTTCTCTACTGAAATGGATTGGTTTCACATTTGACAACTTGAGATGACCGATGCTGCAGCAGAAGAGCAAAGGTGTAATAAGTGACCCGGAGACGTCGCTAAATGGTGCCCAGTTTCGGATGATTAATGCAGGTTTGCTAATGGTTTAGACTGCGGGAGATGGACTTAATCACGTCACAATCTCATTACCATACGCCTGGCTTGCCTCTCATCTGCTTCTGCAGGAGATGGGGGTATATAATGATGCCCGGTCAGACAGTCCCAGGACTGAAAGTGAAGTTTCTGAATACTACAAAGGGAAATAGAAAATAGAAAATATTTGAAAATTCAAAGAATAGAAACGCTTTGTTTCTTGTGACGACCTACGAAGGCATCAATTCTTTACTGCCATGAAAAGAATAATATAATAATATAATATGGTTTAAGGCAGTGGTTCTCAATCTCTTTCAGGCAATTCACCCCCCCCCCCCCTTAGGCTCCAAATTTTGTCATCGCCCTCCCCGAGGACCCTTTAGTTTAATGCTCACTTTATAGTCACTTTTCCCTCCATTGATACTCTATCTGCACTGACTTGGGCTCGTGGCTGATACCACAGGCAGTTGCGTTTGAGGTTGTTGGTGCTGATCATTATGATGGTGACAATTATGGCAATTACAGCAGAATTAATGATGACTAAGAAGAAAAACGTCAAGGTACTCGCGGAGTCATGTGCTTAAATATACGTTAATCACCAACCGTTTCTTTTTTCTTTTCTTTTTTTGTAGCAAAATCAACGCTTTATCAACTGCTTTGGAGACCAGGAAATCCAGTGGATAATGTTGGGCCATAATTATAATAATGATACTAATGAGTGGGCGAAAGGAGGCAAGTGGAAAGTCACTTCAAATCGATGGCTGCTGTAAAGAATGAAGCCATAAGTATCTAATAACTAATTGACGTTCGCCTCATTGTTCCCAGCCTTCATCACACAATGTGATGGGACGGTCATTTACTTGAATAATGACCATGTCAGAATTCCGCTAATAAGTCTATTGTGTTCCCATTTGTGTAGTCCCTCCTTCCCTCCTCTACGCATCTTCTCTTGCCCCCCCCCTCCCCCTCCCCTCCCCAATCCCTAACCCAGCCAACCCCTGTTTACTTCAGTAAAATTGAGTTCAAATACATCTTGAATTTCTTAAACTCATTATCTCGTCCATTCGAACAACAGTCTGGAAGAACGAGATATCATCCGCCTCGGAAAGAGTAAGGGGCTTGAGTAAGAGCAATTTGGTGTATTGATTTCTGTGAATGCCTATCATTATAAAGCAATCAGAGCCAACCTCGTCATCAACTCCATTGGCGCTCACAGCTCTCAATCATAATTCTATTGATGTGTTTCGTCAAGGAATCCGACCACTCAAACATTAGACTATGTCTTCCGGTAGACCACATTGGTTGCTCTACGGTATATGTCAGTCTACTTCTCGTAGAGCTCAGGCTGGTGTTACACTGTAAGCAAGGCAATGGAAAAATTAGACTAGCGGGTCATGCTTAGTCCGAGACACTGCCAGTATGGCATAAGGCCATCTCCCCGCTTAATAAAAGCACATTGGTATGGTATACAAACACACTAATTGATAGGCCTTTTCATACTTGAGAGAAAGATAGGAGTTTGGCTCCGTCTTTGTAAGAAAAACACAAATGTCTCCCCAAAGCAGACATTCATGAGTGTTTGTCTTGAGCAAGCGAAGAGCATTCCACAAGAGACGAATCAAGTGCTGTTTCTAAACTAGGTGACATTATCATGATATAAGGCTAGAATCGCATTGAGTCTAGTCTGTTTTTGGGTCGGTTCTGACTCGGGCTAGAACTTCCTTTGAATAAACTACCGAGACAGACTTGTTTTGGGTCTCGCCAATGCACGAGGTCTCGTTGAACTGCACAGTCTACATCTCACACTAAAACCGAGGCGAAGCACACTTGACTGGGCGCGCTATTAGTAAGACCCCATTTGGCCAGACAAAAATTCTGTCAGTTCGTTCTGTATAATTATTAACTTTCACACCATCGCCTACCTCATCTCTTTCCTCTCTCGCGCTCTCATTATGGCAATACGCATGTTGCTTCCTGCTGGTTGATATTGACAAACCGGAACTAGGTTAACCGGAAGAAGGCACAATGAACTGATAGTTTTCTTTTATGTGAAAGATTTTTTTATCATCATTATAGTTGTTGTCTTTTGTTTATGTAATCTAATCATGACATATAAGGGGGCACGTATAACTTAAGGTTCAGTCAGCTGTAATTTATTGTGGTGATATGATCCAGGTTTTATTAAATAAATAAAAAGTTACTTGTAATGTTGAACATCAAGTGCTAAGAATTTTGACGTTCAAATTGTGGGCGCTGTCCAGCAAAATTTTGCATTATCTTGTGAACTGCTTTGTCCTGTTTTGGATCAGATGTAAAACAGTTGTTTTTGTTTTTTTTAATGCTATCTGGCTAGTTATAATGCATATCTTAAATATGGCAAAAGCGAATATTACTGTGTCCGTTGATTACCATATAAAATGTTCCATCGTGGTATTCACATCGATGTTTTATACAGCCAAACATTTCACGAAAAGCTCTGCGTTCCTGGAGGCCTGATTTTATTAAAATAACTGACTGAAGTCTGTCTTGTCAGAGAGAATTTGTTTCAAGATATTGGGTTTTATTTTTTTTTTAGGTAATCTATTTGATTTACTGAAAACTTTGGCAAACAACTTTTCAGAACAGTAAATGGTGCGCTTTGGTAGAATTGTCGCATGTGGTCAGTTTCCGTGCTTGATCAGTTGAATCTGCATCCAGTAAACATTACTAGAAGTCTAATTATAATTAAGATATATAAGCTGTTTAAAGAAGACGTGATGAGTAGCCTGAAGATTTTGAAGATTTCTGAAGATTGACAGTGCCCACGGCTTGAATTAATGGTTGGTATGTTAACACTTTTCATCTTTTCCCATCCTCTATCTCTGTTTCTTCGATCTCCTCTTCTTCTCTCACCAGATGATGTGAAGTTTTCTGCGTGACGATATATTTGTTTATATTGACTATGAGACTCCGATATCACAGTTTCAAAGAGGTTTCTCTCTAATTACGTCAACCCGAAGTGTTTATCACGACCCCTTGGTAACGTTCTCAATTGTAACATTCCTATTGTATCTATTTTCAGGTTACTTCCTGGTTCAGAAGAATATTCTTTTTCTGGGTGGCGTTCCATTTATCCCCCAAATGAAAAACATACGTTTATTAAATTCGAAAATGTTTTATTCGTTTCGCATAATTGTGAATTTAGGGCTCTAGATCTTTAACATTATGGCTTCTTGTTCTGGAAATGTTCTTAATCTAAAACCAATTGAATGTTATTTTCTTGAAGATGCAGAATTGCAGACCCGCAACATAATATCAAAATTGAATAAGGCCTTCACATTAGCAATGTAAATACCATCTGCATGCAGTCTTTAAATAATAAAATCACATCGGAGACCCAGTTACGGGGTTATGTTTAATCGAAAGCCAGACAAAAAAGATAAAAATAATTTAATAGTATGTTCTCCCTGCTATTGTCCTTGCTATTTCCGTGTTGTCCATGTGTGAGGCCAACGTGGAAGGCCAACTGTAATGAAAAATATTCTGCTTCTACAAAGTCTTCTGAACTGAGGAAAATGCCAGAAATATTGCTCAAATTCAAGTGCGTCTGTGAACAAACAGCCGGTAGCGGGTTGACAAAGTGGTCTACAGGCAAGGTGCTTGCCTCTCATGCCAAAGGTATCGGGTTCGATCCCCGGTAGGTGCAGACATGTTGGAAATTTTTTCGGGGATCAAAATTCCTGTTCCTGATCCTATGGTAGGCAGGATCGAGCACCTAGTCTTCTCCGATAGGGACGAAAAGCCCGGAGGGCTGTTAAAGTTACCTTGGCAGTTAAAAGTCGAGACGAGCAAGCCGAACAAGGCCGCTACACGGGCAAAATTCTTTTAAAAACTCGTCACTACCACAAAAAAAAAAACTCAGAGACAATAACAAGAAAAATGAAAACAAGAAAAGCGAGGTGCAAATGCCAATGGCAAAGAATCTCCTTAAATACAGACCTAAACACACAGCTGGTACCCATCGACGTACAAGGAAACTCTCGGAAATCGAGAAACCTTCCAGTGATTTCAGCCTCTTTCAACAGAGGTCTGGTGGAGACATGTCGTTAAAAGGATGATGATTTGATAAAGTGATAAAGCACAGGAATATCTGTCAATGTCTAAAGAAAGGTGAGAAAAAAAATAGTTTTGATGGCTCATCCTATTCATCAATCAGTTATTTCTCCATCCTAATTCTTTTTCTCCCCACAAATAGACTGGATTGAATTCTTAACATTCTTCAATTAATTTTGTTTTGTCTTTCTTACCTTTCTGTTCTAATTCCGCTCTGATTTTTTTCACATTCCGCTCCATCTTTCTCTCTCATTTTACGACTTTTCATTCATTCCTTCATCTTTCGCTCTGTCCTTCATTTTTCTTCTCTCTTATTTCTTTTGTTTTTATAAGACAGGGGAGCAATCACTTATCTGCTCTTCTTCTGCTCTTTTCATGCCTTCATTGAACTGTCTTTTTCGGTATAGAGTCACTCTTGTCCCTCCTATCCATCCTCTCCCACCCCCGAAAGCCACGGCTTTTCTAACCTTTACACACTATAGAAATTGCGATTTCTTGAGTTAAACCTCTTTCAAAAGCCACCCTTACTAATCGGTTCTGGAGCTAATTTTAAAGTCATCACTTAGTCATTCTTTTGTCATCGTTCACCAATTCGCCTCTTGGCATTTCCTTTTTTTTTTTTTCAGCTGTCTTTCCATTATCCGACGTGGCGTTGTTCATTAAATGTATCCAGTTACCAATACTTTCCCAAGTGACCTTTAAAAAACGCCACTGCCGCTATGCATTTTAATGAAGGATTTGATATATTACAAAATTACGCCAGACGGTCGCAGTTGATGGCTACCATTGTAGACTAACCTTTGCCGTACTGCGTGGGTCTAATGGACTCAGAACCAATTAAAGCCGGTTGTAAATATCTTATTTGTGGAATTTTTTTTTCTTGAAGTTCCAGTTATTTATCAATGACGTCATTGCCCGTCTTCACATTGTTTTAAAATTTTAAAATACGCACGTATGTGCTCACCGAGGTACAGGCACTTTCATTTTTAAAAAGAAGAGATACATTCTCAATACTGTCTCAGGATTACGAATGGTATAATTGAAGTTTTCCAGTGATTGTTTTGAAGACTTAAGGATCTAGGTATGTCGTGACCATGATTCCTGTTTATTCTATCACCATTTTCTGAAAAACTGGAGATCTTTTAGTGTGTGGAACTATTAGAAGAGGTATAACAAATGCACACTCTGACACTTGTTTGAAATACGTTGTGGCACTTGTCAACCTGTTTCACAGTTGCGATTTATTCTAATACTTCCGATTTATCATAATAACAAAAGCCACAAACGTTTTCTCAGTGGTACAAAAAGTGAAGCTGAAACAAACAAAAACTGGGGTTGCTAAGAAATTTTCGGAAATATTTATCATGGGGTTTCAGTAGCATAATTTACCTCGTTTGTATTTCTATCTTACATTTTCATTTCTCACAAAGACATCCGGACGCCAGAGGAAAAAATTAGCCTGCCAAGTAGGCACCAAGACATCACGGTGCGCGCCTGTTAACACTGTTTTGATATCAAAATATGCGACACAGGCACTGCGGCGGTCACTTAACCTCATCCACTTTGTAACATGCTTACTCCACAGCGGCATTTCTGATCAGATGATTCCTTTATGCATTTCACTGAAATGGAGCAAGTTAGCAAAATTTGCCATGAAGAACTCCAAGTATTTCTGATTAATTCAGTCCGATGTTCTAGCAGTCAGAGTCAGTTCGTTGAAGAGAGAGTGTAGGTTGTTCTTCTTTTTCTTAGGCCTCAGTTGGCACACCTGCCACATCTCACTTTGCTACTGGTCTACAGACTCTGCATTCCATAAGGTAAAGAAGCATGTCATTGATGCTGACTATTTCTTTACTAAAAATGCCAGTGAGAAAATAAGAATATGATTTTGGGAGCAGATACTCTGACAAACAGGCCAAAATACTCACAGTACACACGGGTTATCTAAAAATGCATGTACAAATGAACTCTGTTATTTGCCACTCTGCTGAACTGCTTGTCATCCTAGTCATGCCCCGAAAGGCCATCGATATGACCATATATGCGATAACTCAAATAATTACACATCTGTCCTCCCTATTTTGAATATAAATCTTGGATGTACCTTAAATGACATTGTATAATTACATTCAAAATGTGTATTCATTTTTTTTTTTTTTTTTTGGAGAAGCTCAGTATTAATATTGTGGCCGATTTGAGATCAAAATCCGAAACGTTATTGAAGCCCTTTCGGCAAAGAAAAAATTATCTTGCTCAACTGGTCAAGCCTAATCCAAACCCTAACCCTAACAGCCTCCGAAATTTTCGTTGCACAGGAATACGTGGTAAATAAATGAATGCAATAAAATGGCCAAAAAAATGCATTATTTCAGTATGCTTTTAAAAAGTCGAGGACGTGAATTCATTTTTAATAGCAGAAGTGCAGTTCACGTTTGACAGAGGAGATGAGTGTGAATAATTCATGAGTTTGCCTGAAACTGAGCTCGAATAGCCACTCTACAATTTTATGGGTCAGGAGCTGCGCACGCCAATCTGCAGGTCAGCGCACAGCTTTCTCACTTGATCATTGTACATTACCCAATGTTTTTGTTATCAAAGAGCCCGGAAAACAACAGACTTGAATCCCAGAAGAATCGGTAACGGATTGTATTCGATTGACACTTCAGGCTCATTTGACCCAATCACGTAAGTGCACGTAACTTGGTGCTCACGTAGGCCTATTGTGTCTTGGATCATAATCTTGGTCGGCTGGAGAGTTCTCTGCCTGAAGTGTTGGAGAATTAATTTCTAGAGAACATAGGAAAGGAAGAATGAAAACGGGAACAATCATTACTGAAATCATTCCAGGACGCCGTGCATTTCGCACACAGAAATTCCCAAGGTAGTCTTAGAACGTGGGGGATTGGCGGATACCCTCTATTCATCAGTGATGGAACTGTGTTTATTGAACTGTGTGCCCCAATTGCTTGCGTGCAGCCCTAGCGTTTTTTGTTTATAACTCTGGGTCGAATCTCGGAGCAATCAGCTTTTCCCCGTGGTCTGGTTTATCCCTGGGTAGACTATGTGGATCTATCATGTCAGGGGAAAAGTGAAAACAGTAACTCAAAAACCAACAAAAGAAAAGAAAAACACGGAGAAAGTGTTTTAGGACGGGGGCGGGGAGGATTAGCAAATAATTATATTGTGTGAAATAATATAATATTGATATAATACTGACGTGCTGCTGGTATGGGTTACGATAGTAAAATTGAGTGTAGCTGTATTTACAAATACTCAAGATACAATGTAGTGTAGCAAATGTACACCAGTAGACGGTTGTTTTTGTTGTTGTTGTGTTGTTGCTGTTGTTGTTTTTATCTCCTGTAGTAGAGTTATCGATGTAATGAAGTGGCACTGGTCATAGTCAATGCAGAGCTCCTGATTTGCCTGTTGGTACTGATGAAGATTCTGGTGTCATGAATAGTAATGATAACGTACAGTCATGACTACATTATGAAGGTATTATTATGAAGAATCTATTATATATTTCAGTAACTTGCAACCTTTGGCATTACTAACTGACCAAACTATACACTCTTCAGGCCTTAAATTTGGCAGGAAGGTGGCAATTGAGATAAGGAAGATGATGGCTATAAATAAGAGTTGTTTACTTCAAGCATGTATTTTTTAAAAATAATAATGTTTTTTGCTATGTAACATCTGTATTTTTGCATGTTTGTTTCGTAATATTATATAGTACCGTGCATGTCATAAAAAGTAACCGTATTAAGCGCTCAGTTTGGTCCGTAGTGTTCTGGTGCGCATGAGGTCTGAAGCAAGACTGTAGTTTATTACTTTTATTATACTGGGGGGGGGGGGGGGGAATCACATGATTGTTTATTCTGGGCAATGCCCGGTAGCTCATCTAGTTCCGAATATTTCTGATTAATTCAATCCGATATGAAAGACATTCTAGAAGACAGAGTCAGTTCATTGAAGAGAAAGAGATTTGGTTTTTATTTTTTTTCTTTGGTCTCACATTGAACACCTTCCACATCTCACTTTGCTGCTGGTGTACAAATTCTGCATTCCTGGAGGTAACGCAGCATGTCATCGGCGCTGACGGATTCTTTACCAAAGAACGCCAGTGAGAAAATAAGTTAATATTATTATTATTTAGGTAGTGGATATCGTGACATACAAGCCAAAATACTCACAATACATACAGAGTGTCAAAAAACGTATACACAAATGAACTGCTCAATGTTCACACATGTGCCACACCCCACTTTGCCACTGGTGTACAAACTCTACTTTGGTTGGCTGGACAATAGTGAAGCATATTATGAGTTGTGGAATTTAGGAATAGGCTTAGCAATTTTAATGAGAAGAAAGAGTATAATTCTTTTGCCAGATATGGTTATACTACGGTTTGTGAACACATCTGTTTACACCAGGCTCTGTGAATACAATATTAAGTATTTATACCAGGGTCTGTGGATACAATACGTATTTATATCAGGCTCTGTGAATGCAATATAATAACCATACCAGGCTCTGTGAATACAGTATGTCATTGTATTTATTATCAGGTTCCGACCGCATCATCATTGTTGGATGTTTTCTGTAGAACTAAAAAAAATGGACGCCCTAAAATAATGAAAAGCGGATCTTTATATATTGTATAGAGTGGCATGTGTTATGATCGTATAGAAATATGTATAAAATTTTCTTTGGTATCATAGGAGAGGACATCGTCAAAGGTAGACATTACTTTTCATATTTACACTAGTTCTTTGTTATGTTGAATATTATGATGTTTTTTTGTTCTTGTAGCTGTTGTTGATTATATTAAATTGTTTTACCATTACACTCTAAGAATTGGTATGCAGCTACAGGGTATCAGGTCGTAAACTTCAAACATCAGAGAGCATTTCGCAGGGTTAAGGAGGAGAGGTCTTACAACATGTATCCATCTCTCGATAACACTTGCGATCATAAAGGCCAAAGTATAATAATGAATGTTAGATCCATCATGATGTATGTCTGGTCAAACATAAATTAGGTGACCCAAATAAGTTAAATGAAGAGTAATTAATAACCCAGTGGTCTACTTCGGCCGTCATTAACCCGTCACATTAGTGAGACGTATTTAACATGAGGAAAATCTTCCTGACTAATCGGTTCACAATTCATGCCCCGTTGGCGTGATAGGATCGAATTGCCACCTTGGACCAAAACTCTTCGCAAAATGTAAATACTAAATGATAAAGAAAAACTTTGGCCTTAAAACCTTTGATATCATTAGATATTTGAGAAAAAAAAAAAAAAAACTGGCCAGGCAGGGAATTCTAAGGACCCCAAATCACGTTCGATAGCTTTTGCCTGGTGTTTGGCAACATATTTAATTTGTCCTTGTTTATCGGAACAGGTGTTCGGAACAGCTGTCCTGGCGTTCGTTTTGTCGAGCTTTATGACCAATGTTGTTGTTTTTTATCGGTCAGTAGGCATGTTTGCGTTCTTATATTTCTCCCAATGTTTCTGCCATTTCTTACACCTAAAAGGATTAGGCGAGTTTGATTGTTTTGTTATTGTTGTTGTTGTTTTTTTGTTTGGGTCATGAAATAGCATGTTACTTTCTATTGTCATCAATCAGTTTCTTCACCAGAAGGTTCCCCCAAAACTTCAGTCCACGGTATTACTATTAACTGCTACAACTGGATTTCATCAAGAAAACACTCTTTTTTTTTTTCGTAACTAAAATCAATAGTTTAATTATTTCTTGTTGCCAGAACAAGCCAGGGAATTAATCGTCAGTGAACACCCAGAGAGCGGCCATTTTAATCAAAATGTAACTGGCCTAATCACCAGGGCAACCTCCATAATTAAAGAACCATGTAACAGAGAGTAAAAAGAAAACTGTAATGACTGATCGATTTCGTGGACTTAACCATCAGTCAACATTATTTATGTTCAGATCTGATGGGCACATTGCAGTCAAAATGGCCAGTTCACCATTGTTTGGTGTAGTGTTCATGATAAATGGACGCTAATGGTGTTGTATACTAATTCTCATCAACATCATTTAAATTTCTTCCACGGGGAAAGACCGGATCCTATATCCTCGCATCGGTACCTTTATCAGCTTTATGTCTTTTCAGCATTGTAACATAAGGATTTTTTAGCTTACACAAACCAACCTGGGGCATTGATATATGTACTGCTGTTAGGTAAAACGGATGCAGTTACTGTAAACACATTGAATGGTGAAACCGAAAAGAAATATGTTAAAAATCTAGAAAGCCCCTAGATGCCTCAGCTTGGTACAAAGAATAAAGTGTTAGTGAACTGTAAAGACCATAAACTTTTTCAGCCCCCTGTTTTGTTTTTTGGGGGGGAGGGGGGGGGGGTAATAAATGTCCTTAAATTACTCTCCTTGTAGAATACTAGCTGGTTGGTAAACATCAAAATAAAAATATTTTATCCTGTAACAAACAGGTGATCGGTGGCTCCGGTGGTGAATAAATTTAGTAAGTTCAGAAACGATGCCACATTTCCAGCCTACAATTTTCGTGCATAAAAACTACCTCAGTAAAATCCAACCTCAAAATAATTTTAAAAGATGAACTACCTAGTGAAAATACAATTCGTATTGTATAATTTTTATCAATGTTATTATTAGTGTTGTTGTTGTTGTTGTTGTTGTTGTTATCGTTGTTGTTGTCGTTGTTGTTGTTGTTGTTATTGTTGATACTGAACCCTCGCACTACATACCGAAAGTAGGCAATCCGATTTTTAAAAAATACAAATCTCTCCATATGCAAAAAATCACTTTAAGTTTCCCCAGCGCACGACACTGGACAATGTTAGTTATATTTCAGAACGGCAATGTAGGCCTATTACTTTTGGCATGTTTGTTTGTGTCATGGCACGATTAGCTTACTGAAAGTTTTTGTGAGCGTTTATTGTTAATTGACTGATTATGCTTTTCATCAAATATGATTGATACAAAACCAATGATTAATTTGTTTCATTTACTCATTTCATATTTCCTTTCTTATCTGCGTGCTGCACTAGATCAGCTTTATCGTGTCCTTCAGGCTGTTACTACACAACAGAAAGTGACACTGTTTGGTTGTATGACTGTTGGACCTTACCCACAAACCGTTTTACGATATATTTTATGATGTGATATGATGATATATGGTATGATATGATATGCTATGATATGATATGATATGATATGATATGATATGATATGATACCTTACGATATCATATGATATTATACGATACGGTACAAAATTATATCATATGAAAGGATGTGGTACAATATAATATGATATGGTATGATATGATAAAATATAAGATAACATGGCATAACACAATACAATATAACTGGATGAAATATAGTACTGGGAATCTCTTTATAGGGTGAATGATGTAATTTCATCTTTCTTTTTTTGTCTATGTACATTTTAATTAACATTTATCAACATTCTTTTCAGCACGATGAACAAAAGACAGTCATTACAAATACAAATTCGATTGTCTTCTCTGTTACTCTAACAATGATCAAACCTTAAATATTGGGGGAGGGGGGGGGTTCTTGTCTATTCCATAATGCGTACCCTTTCCAACCATGCTGAGATCATGAGGCTACTTCTAATGCTCATGTACATTGTCACTGAGCTTACATGAAATTGGTACAATACAGAACATTAAGTTTTCATTTCCATTGACATAAAAGACTATCACCTGTGTGTTTTCAGACAATTCGTGTCGGAAATTAAGTCCCAGCCAGGGACCTACATTATATGCAATAGTAGCATGTCTCTGGTTCCAGCATTTTCAGAATAGTTATTAATTTTGGGAATGATTTAATCAATATCCTGCCATGTCTTTAAAAAATCTTTCCTGCATCAAAACAAAGAGACCCGTGTTCCATTGTTAATCTTCCTTACTCAACATTAATATTCTTTAAGTCGGGTGCACGGCGCCCATTCTCCCAATGAGATTCATATCATTTCATGAGATCGTAGACTTGTATAAGCCTCTCGTCTTCTAAGATCTATGTGTGTTGGTAAAAATAGGCAATTTTGCAGTGCATTCTGAAATATCTATGGGCCCATTCAGTTGTCTGGAAAGCGCCGTTTGCGTTAGTCACTGACCAGCGAACTATATATTGCAGGGCCTTTTTTTATTTTAGTGACGTTTTTCGGTCACAGAGCAAGCAATTGATCGCTGTTATACTCTCAATCTGGCCGCCGCAGAACAGCGCAGAGAGATCGCGCAGAAAACTGTGCAAAAAAGAAAAGTATGAGGTCCATTCGCCCCAGAGATACTCAGACATTAACAGTTTCAATGGCTTTTAACTGAGTGATGAAAATCGACGTGGAAAGAATAACGCTCAGAGTCAAAGAAAGAGAAACAAAATGGGAGGTGATCTAAGAAGGTTCTGGATTAGGTGATAACATCCCATAATAATGCTTTCTGGAGAAGAGGCAATGTTTATTCAGAATAAGATAATGCAATCATTACTGGATCTGATCTTTGCCATGCTGCGTTCCAGTTGTGTGCCCTGCAGAATTCTACTCATAATCCATGGCTTACAGACCATCAGCGGTATCCTGGGCCTGTTTCGTCTGTGTTTGTGTAGGGGAATGTGTAAGTAGATATGTAAAAGCCTGGTCTCAATGCTCAGTTGTCCAGTTTCACTGTAAATCAACAAGAATGTTTATTGTTTTGTTGTTGGTAATGCTGCTGCTTGTCTCAAAATGTTACAAAACATTATTTTGTGCGTGTGTGTTATAAGTTTTGGGTAGCCAGCGCAGAGACCCCTACTGCTGCACATGTAAAGTTTGCACCTCGTACAGGATTAAAGCATCGTAGCATGGGATATGCGCATGTAGTAACCCTCCAGGCTGCATGTATCACCAGTAAATCAGATATTTATCGCTCGTCTGCAGTTTCCACACGACCACAAGGCGAGGAAGGTTATTTTTTAGTGATTTTCTACAATATACACTTAATTAACACGAAAATCCCTTAATTATGTCCCTAAGAACAACTTCTCACAAATTCAGAATTTTTTCCCACGGACAGAAGTGGGGGACGGGGCAGAGCTATTGAGATATTAATTTTATTCTTAAACAACACAAACCATCCAATCTCCAATACTGCCATGTCCTGCACTAAATTACCATCAGCACTTAGCCACAAAGTTTCTGAAAGGTCCCCCTCTCCTCTTATAAATTTTAGCTGTGACAATAATAATGGGGGTCTGAGGTCAGCGTGCCCTCAAACTTGACGTCCATCTTAAGCAAAGGCGAAAATGCATCACGGATTACACAAAGAAAACTATCAGGATTCCTTTTTTTTTCAGTTTAACATCACGCTTGCGTTCTAGAAATGTTTTCATCGGTTTTATAAAGCATGAAAAGATATTAAAATGTCTCATTCACTTTCTTTCTAATCCTTAATGCTGGTTATTTGTTGTTGTTTTTTTTTAATTTCTGACAAGTTCTGTCTCTTTTTCGTCACTTCCATCACCAACATCATCGCCGGCAACCGGGTCTTTAAAACACCCAGGAGAGACAGATACTTTACCCTGCATGCTTGAAAGATGAATTTTGCACTCAGTGAAATCTGTTCTGTGCATATACTATTTGGGGTAGTTATTTGTTTGATAACGATAGGATTTTAAGGAGAGGAGGGAGAGTTCGTTTCAAACTTCAGGTTTTAACAAACTCATAGAACATCACATTTTTTTTTATGGATAATATCTAGGACAGTACTTCCGCTAACAGGACAGGGGCTTACACTGTATACGTTGGTCATTTTTCTGTCGAGCAATCTTCAGACTGGCATGGGATAATACAAGACGTTATTGTGACGCCAGTGTCGGACATTCACAAGTTGTAAGGAGAGATTAAGATAAAGATTACACTCGGTCTCAGAAGGTTAAGGATAACATAAACTGACTTTAACCCCACCCCATCATCCGCTCACCCTCCATCCACCCATCCACCCACCCACCCAAAATGACACTTCGATCCTGAAGATATCAAATACATTTTCTGGCTAGCAATATGTTAATTTCGGGTGAGACTGATCAACATCAAATGGCCATGTCATTTGGAAGATGTTGCAAAATCATGATGGCGGAACCTCACGAAATGCGAAGAGCACGCAGAATGTGATAGCGGGACTACTTAAGTAACATTGCAAAAAATCCGCCTGATAGAACAATGCTCAAACGGACTCCTCCTTTGTATGTATAATGTTTTCGATGTGGTTATGAAACAGACATGAAGTCGGACAGTAACATATGTTGGAATCTGCCGGCGTCAGATGTAACATGCAAATTTGCTTTCTAACGATCCCATGAGGAGGGTTCAGGAAGCGGGCGGTAGGTAATCTTGGGAGATTTATAGGAATGAATCCGCGTTCAAATGGCTTTAAAATGTATGGGCACCCCCTGGTGAATGTCTAAAGTCACGATCCGTCGGGAAGGCTGGTCAACACGGGAGATGGTGGGAGAGACACTGGTATTACACAAGCCGTGAATCTTTCTGTGACCCGTTCGAGCAACATTCAAAATACTCACTTTGAGGGGGGGGGGGGGGCGTGAAGATCTTACAATTTGTAGGTCTTGTTCGTTTCTGGGATTTTAACACGAAATACACTGGTTTCAGACAGCAATATCACACGGAGAATAGATAGATAGATAGATAGATAGATAGATAGATAGATAGATAGATAGATAGATAGATAGATAGATAGATAGATAGATAGATAGATAGATAGATAGATAGATAGATAGATAGATAGATAGAAAGTTAGATAGATAGATAGATAGATAGATAGATAGATAGATAGATAGATAGATAGATAGATAGATAGATAGATAGATAGATAGATAGATAGATAGATAGATAGATAGATAGATAGATAGATAGATAGATAGGACGGATGGGCAGACAGATAGATAAATAGATATATAGATAGATAGATAGATGGATAGCAGAGAGTATGTATTTTATAGAGAGGTTCCACCATTGGTCGATTTGCACTGCGAGGCACGGGACGCTTCGCGAAACCACTGTTAGCATGGAGCAGAAAGCAGGTCGCTGCGGTAAACAATGCCCGTTTGTGCATTTCCAGGAGCATAAGAACTTACAAACGGCTCTAAGTAGTTTCAATCAGCCAAAAAATATGAACAGACCACAGTAAACAGATATGCACACTATCTTTGGTGAAGACGGCCTCTTTCAATTCTTGTTACAGTAGCCACCTGATTTTGCGATTTGGCGGAAGTGAGATCTCTCTATAAATACATACTCTCTGCAAATAGGTAGATTCTACGGTTCACTAAGAGTGCTTTGATCAATAAAATTTTTAATGGTAAGCAATTTTGTCAACCAAAGTGTAAGTTAAAATTACTGACCATGAAATCTACGCAAACCTTTGAACCGCAGATAAATCCGTATCCCAGATATCCTACCATAACCAGGCAATCTTACTTTTCTCAGTCTGTTCAAATGTTGCAAACAAAACAAAAAGAATTATAACACAATAGCATCTGTATGAAGATCATTCGAAATGGCTAAAACAAACAAAAAATATTGCAATACGTTAAGTCTCGGCTCTTGTGTTTTAATGCACATTCTAATTCTTTCAAATCTGACAGCAAAAAGACTGAGCTTAAAAGGTAAAAGAGTTGAAATATTGTTCATCTGCCATCAGCTGTTGTTCTTTATGACACTATCCAATGCAACATCTTTGGAAGCCGCAGAGATTTAAACCACTTTCATTCATTTCTACGCTCTTCGACTGCACTTTATTAACAACGCATTTGTACAAGCCATTTCGGTGAACAAAAGCCGTCGTGAGAAAGATTATAAATGTTTTTTGACCCAAATCTTGACAAGATTTTCAATCAGATGCTAGGGAGAAACAATGGCATATTAATGCTGTGATGATACACAATATCACTCTTCTTTCTCTCTCTCTCTCTCTCTCTCTCTCTCTCTCTCTCTTCTCTCTCTCTCTCTCTCTCTCTCTCTCTCTCTCTCTCTCTCTTTCTCTCTCTCTCTCTCTCTCTCTCTCTTGGACGCAAGAGCCTCGTTACACTGGTCGCTATTTGCGTTCTTTTCTCTGTTGTGTGTTAAGTACTGTCTCAGGGATTAATTTGCCAAGATGACATCACCAGTAAGCACATGATGTCTTGGGATACATGGTATTCATGACTTGGAACTCGGTCAAAAACAATGCGCTGATGAGTAAATTCAATCGAACG